>JASDQU010220281.1:0-17898 GCA_032191745.1 Picea mariana
AAGTATAGAAATGCAAGAGGATCTAGTTTGTACTTGGTCCGAGCGGAAGTTCCTTTCGTCCTCTGAATCTCCTAGAATCGACTCTTTTAGCAAAGAGTTGTTTTTGAATTTTTGGTCAATTCTCAATTTACAATGGTGACAATGAGCTGCCAGCTTCTATATATAGATTTTTTGGCCCCTTTTTGTCATTTTTTGGACCCTTTTGTCGTTGTTTTTAAGCTTAAAAATCGTTTAGTATGGTTCTTGAGTTTCTTATGGGATGTTACGATACATGTTACTTTTGGTATTGGGAAATTTTTTGGGAGTTGGGTCATTTTTAAAGGTCCTTTGGTAAAAAGTCTTTTTTCCAAAATTTTTGCATCTAAGTTAGGTTTCGACCTCCACTTTCTGAATCTCATTGTCTTTTTCGCTTTGCCATATGATCGACCCCACTGAGTTGCAACACAGAACCATCATTGCTTCTTTAGAAGTGTTGTAATTTAGTGGTAGAGCCTGCCTTTACATGGATTCCCTAGTTAGATCCTCATTTCTTTTGTCATCCATGCCGTCGTTAATGACTATAGCCTCGGGAGTCCTTATTATTTTTTCTTGATTACAAGTTTGAGCCCCATTTTCATGATTCATCATCACTCTTGACCTCACCCTCGAGACTCCCAAACAATGATGATTCTTCTTTAAGCCCTTTTTCAGACTCTTTAAACATGAAAATATTACCGAGCGATCTTGTCTCCCTTCACACTCGTCAAACTAAAATTTGAAGGCACGTCTATCCGACAGTAGTTTACCCCTTTTTCAGTCTAGACGGTCATTTGTACGAACAAAGGTATACTATAGGAGCTTCAGTTCACTAGAAGAGTATTCTCAAGTATAATTTTAACCCTTTTTCGGGTGTGAGGGACTAAATTTATGAAAAAGGAACCCCCACGGTGTCCATAGTTAAGCTCTTTTCAAACTCCCTAAAATTGAAAAGATGGACGAGTGACCTTGTTTCTTCACACTCGTTAAATTGGTCTAGAAGAACATCCCTTATGGAGTCCATAGTTAAATTTTTTTCAGACTCCTTAAATATGAAAATATTGTCGAGTGATACTGTCTTTGTCACACTCATTAAAATGGTTTTGAATATATGTCTTTTCAGTGCTAGTTTACCCCTTTTTCAAACCGATTAGACTACCTTCGAAAAAGGTACCCCAATGGAGTCCCCTTTTTACGCTTTTTCAGACTCTCCAGAAATGAAAAAATGTCGAGCTTACCTCCTCTAGGCTTGTTAAAATTACATCTAAGGACGTTATCATTATGTCTTATTAATCACATTTTCATTCCCGTGTCTTTGGCCTAATGTCAGCTCCATGTTGCTCTCAACTGAACCATCTGAAACATGCCTTATATGCAAGCCTTGTAGCATTTTTTCTCTACGTCTTGACACCTTGACCCATGGAGGATTTTTCCTGAGTGTCCTTTTCCTGCATATGTCTCCTTTCTCTGAGCATTAGTGTGTTCCTTACGCTTGGAACTAGTATGTCTGCAACACTCATTCCTCCTTTGTAACGTAGCATTATTTTATTCTTTTTTAAGCTTTCCAAAATTATTGAAAAAGACAAAAAAATCAAATATACTCCAAAAAGAGGAAGGGAAAAGTATTTTCTTTTTTTTGGCAGCACAATGAGTCGCCCTTGGACAAAGCGCATACTTCTGTTTGTTCATCAAGCTCTGGGATTTAAAATGACCTTAGGAATCTTTTCTCTCTACATAAAGTTGTGTCCTCCTCCATTTGGTTATCCTTCTGAACATATGGAGAGTTTGTGTTGCCTCCTGCATCATGAACTTATGTCAATGCCATGCTGCCTAAGTCTCATATTTTGTTGTGATTTTTTCCAAGGGAAGTTTTACTAAACTTGATTCGTCCCTTCTGTAGTTTGTCTCTTGTCCTCATGTCCGGTCATCCTAAAAGTCTAATCAATTCCTTATTCAAAATCAATGAATTTCTCTGCCTGATCATCGAGATCCTCTTGTCTGTTCTCGATGAGCCGTCGATGACCTATGGGTAGTGAAGTTGTACATTGATATTACACTCCTACCCAAGTTTTGAAGATGTTGAATTTGTTTCTCGAGATCCAAAATATTCATCTCCAGCCATCAGGCGTCATTAGCTTCTTGAAGATGGATACTATACATGTATATCTTTTTATTTTGGGATGTAGATCTGTTGTGTATTTCTTGCGGCTACACTTTATATAGTTATATGACATGGATCTGTAGTGTATTTCTTTTTTGTAACTAGGGGAATCAGTAAAAATGACAGTATCATACTTGTGTGACATGCGATCGAATCCTGCTAGTTTCCTTATAACCCCCAGGGAGAAATCACACCACCCTCAAGCATGTCCTCTCGATAAATCGTGGTGAGAATCGACCTTGAGACCTCTTTTTACATATTTCCTTCCATTTACATGGCACTTGCCAATCGGTCTACACCCCTGCAAGCTTATATATGCAGTGTATTTGATTGGCAACCATGATTTTATTTTATCCCGAGCATGGGTATGCCCGCCTTGGTGAGACAAATTATTATTTTTCAAATAACACCTCCTAAACTCTAGTCTATGGGCTCACTCGCTTCGTACTTTGGTGAAGATTTGTAATGTATTTTGACCATCAAATTCTCTTCTGACCTCACACATTAGGGGGCATATGTTATAACCCTAAATTGCACCAGACATGCATACCTGGCATTAGGCCATCTTACTTTCTATTTTTGCTAAGCCATCATTGAATAACTTTTTCAAAAAACCATTTTTTTGAATATGTACATTCCCTGCACCACTACTACCCACGTACACATGCTTGCTGCACCATTACAACCCACATACACTCACAAAAAGTGCAAAAAATAAAAAATTTCAAAGGGATACGAGTTTTTGGGCCGTTACCTAACCTTTTGACCGCCCATAGTTGGTCACCCAACCGAATAGATACCTTTTTGGCCTATAAAATAAGGTGTTGGGGTCCTAATCAAGGAGGAAGCATGAGAGAAAAGAAACTCTGCCCATTTCAGTATTCCCCCTTTGCCCAAATATTTTGCAACCACATTGTGCGTTTGAGCTAGAATTCCTTTTTCCTCCATTGCAAACCCTTGCCATTTCTCTAGAGAGAACTAAAGAGGAGAAGAATACGTGGAAGAAATTGGTACATGGTGAAGAGGATCCGAGGAATGAGTTCGAGGAGTAGTTGTCTGTCTCATATTGTAAGCAACTTTGTGACATTAATATAAAGAAATACTTTTTTCGTCCTGCCAAATGATGTCTTCAATATTTATGATTTATTTGTATTTTGGTTATGATATCATCTCACTAATCCATATATAGAATGCATGCTTGTAGTTTCTTATTTGTCTTTTGGTGAATGCAGGTTGGCCTTGGGAGGATATCTGCAGTCGAGAAACAACTGAGCGCAAGGGGATCGACACCGGATGTGAAGTTTAAGGTAAGCTTACTGGATCCCTATACTTTGTTTTTTATGTATGATTGTGGGGTAATGTCAGGATAGTTGTTAAAAGTAGGAGACTTTAGACGATTAGCTATGCCTACACTTTATAACCCTGGTGTAGTCTATAGGAGGTTTTTCCTCTATAGTGAGGCCATAAGTGGCTCCAGTGTCTTTGTAAATATTGGTTATCTTTTTGTTTCTGGTTTTATAGGTGACTCCATGACCTAGCAGTAAGGCACTGAAACTGCAGGAGAGTTCTTGGCATCTCATAGGGAGCAAGCCATCCCCCATGGAGCCTAATGTTATCACAATTATTTGTAAAGGGGGGTGCTTTCCCTAAGAAATTGGCCCCTTGGTGAAGGAATGGAAGAATGCGAGCAAAAAACCAGAATTTGGCTTCTATTCCAAGTCAAATGAGTGATGTGACCTTTGGGTGAAAAGTGTTAAGACACACGCAAATCTAGGTGACTGAGATCTGTGCACCTCAGATCGACGATCGTTGATCATATTAGGGCCCCAACATGTGTGAACATTAAAATTTGTAGGGTGACCTACGTTTGAAACCATGGTTTTGTGGATATGCTATATGTTAGTATGAGACACACATCGGGCCCAAAAGCAACAAAGAGTCAAACCACTTTTCGTAGCCCTGATATACGCATGCGTGTATAACGCCCTATCCCAGGTCGACAAGTGGCCTCTCCCCTATCACTTTTGCTCCCTCACACCTATCCCCTTCTCATTTCCCACCACCTGTGCCACCTCGCTCCACATCACCTCCATCTCATTACACCTCATCTCCCGCTTGTGTGGTTCCCACATTGTCCTCAGTCTCCTCTTCCCATCCATGACTTTCCACCTAGCCATCTCTTGTCCACTATTCTATTCCAAGTGCACCCATCACTTCATCAACATCCACGTATGTTGTCAGGTCTCCCTTGCAAACAACTAGCTCAGATCCAGATGGTATAATGCTGAGGTTACCATGTCCTACAGGTGCAAATTTGACTTGGGCCTTCTCTGATCCCGATGAAGAAGTTATTAAGGCAGGTGGTGACGATTGAACATCGTTTCCACCATAAATGGATAGATCAAGAAAGGACTATCAGAAAATCAGCTCAGCTACAGAACCATCTTGAAACATGATTGGGTTTGACATAGCTCACTTCCAATAGGAAACTGCATGCATAGTTTTCCAGGAAACATGAAGACGTAATGCCTTCAATGTAGAGACTCGAGCACACTTCTGTAGTTTTTCTCTGAGTATATAGGAGTCTTCCTCATATTTTTTTAGGGTTGATGGTTGAGCTATGCTCTCGATTGGTAAAGTTTTAATGAAGCCTCTGGTTCTTTGGTTATATATCTATGTTTAAGACTTCTTGTTTAATGAAAGTCAATTTCCTTCCATATCTCTGTAACAACTGTGTTAAGACACTCAGGCATGGATGATCCAGTTGAGGGTAATTATGTTATTTTGATGTAGGTTTGATCACAATGGCATCACGACCAGTTTTAATCAGTTTATTGTGATTGCTTTTCCCCTAACGTTGAATGAATCGGGCATGGATGATCCAGTCGAGTTGTTATTATTGAATTGTGATGTATGTTTGATTTCAGTTAAGTAATAAATTCATTTAGTTCCTTGAAACCCTGAACCAAGAGGATCTTGTCTTCAGAGTTTTTCCTCTTTGAGTTGTTGGAAGATCAAATTTCCATAGCATACTTCTTCATTCTTCTCAAGTTATTCCTCATACTCACCCTTGCTACAACTTGTTGACTGAAGTTAGATAAAGACCTCATCTACCTATGCACTCCAACCCAGTTTTTTGAGTTAAAGCAATAAAATCTTGAGTTTGTGTCCATTAGACCACCTTTAAAATTATTCATTGTGACATACAAATTGATGGTTACAGGGATTACCTATGCTACAATCCAAAGGTGACTTCTAGTGCTAACACACACTACCCGATAACATCAAATATTGGAAAGTATTTGAAGATGACAAACAGTGGAGAGGTTCCTCCAAATGAGTGACGAGTTCGCTAACGTAAACATCGATGATGAATTCTTTTGTGAATAAGATGAATACGCGGCTACGTGCAATAACGCCGACCCCTTTTAGAACCAAATAGATGGAATGGATATAGTGTAGCTAAAAAAAAACATTATCCCCAAAGGATTGGTTCCATTAGAAAAGTTGTTTGATGAAAATGATGTATCCAAAAATCCCAGGATCACTTCTAATGATGAAGATATTGAGTATTGAAACATCGTGACTCAAGAGAATCCTAAGATAATCAAATTGTCAAAGACACTCAGTCCGGATATCAAGCAGATATATATCAACCTCATGAAATATTTTTGTGACATTTTTGCATGGAGTTACGAAGACTTGAAAGTTTACGACACTAGATTAATTTAGCATGTGGTTCCCATCAAGGAATATCAAACAAATTTCAAGCAAAATCTAAGAGGGATCAATCCCCTATTGCTTCCATTGATTGAAAAGGAGGTAAGGAAACTATTTGATGCCAAAATTATTGTTTCTCTGAGATTTTCAAAATGGGTGGCCAACCTTGCGCATGTAAGGAAGAAGAGCAGAGAAATAAGGTTATGCATGGATTTTTGGAACCTGGACAGAGTGTCCCTCAAAGACAACTACCCACTCTCTAAGATGGAATACATCTTTTAGAAGGTAGTTGGATCCTAGAAAATGTCAATTATGGAAATTTTTTCTGGTTACAATTAGATCATGGTACACCCGGAGGACCAAGAGAAGACAACCTTTATGACACTATGGGGTACACTTTATGTATGAAAAGATTCCTTTCAGGATTATGAACGCTAGAGAAAATTTCTAGAGGGCCATGGATATAAAATTAGTTGAGGAGAAAGACAAGTTTATCATGATCTACTCGGAATACATCACAATGTTTTTTTATTTTGACGAACAACATCTTGAGCATCTGAAGAAGGTCTTCCAGAAATGCAGAAAGTTTGACATATCATTAAATCCTAAGAAATCAAATTTTGGGATGCAGGAAGGAAAATTGTTGGGGCACACCATCTTGAAGGGGGGCATAAATATACATCCCAGTAGGGTGGAAGGGTTTCTGAAGATCATTACTCCTTGAAGCAAGAAATAGGTGCAGTCTTTCCTGGAAAAGGTGAATTTTCTAAGCAGGTTCATTCTGAATCTAGCCGGAATTATAAAACACATCATGAGTATTATTAGGAAGGTTAATGAGATAAAATGGACCCCCGAAGCCAGGAATTCATTTGAATACATCAAGGTGGCACTGACCAAGGCTCCCATACTAGTCATCCTAGATTTCACAAATTTTTTTATCTTATTCTCCTTTGCCTCGGAGCACACCATCGTTGGCATCCTGTTATAGAAGGATGAGCAAATTTTTGAAAAACCTATAGCCTATTTCAGCAGGACATTGAGAGACTCCCTACTGAGGTATGATATCATGGAAAAACAAGTGTACACCTTAGTGAAATCCCTCAAGGAATTTAGGACTTATATACTGCTCTCTGTATTGGAAGGATTCAGGAGGGATATTATTAAATTATTTGCTAGAATAAGACACATAACGAGCTATCAAGGAGTTCCACAAAGGGGACTGCTATGACATCCACGACCTCACACAGGTCGGGGACAAGCCTCTCCTTAGACTCTTTACTTAGCTATGAAACCATCTTTGTAACATTCCCAGCCTTAAAAAGGCCAGGCCATGCTGCTCTTAAACACTTTTTCATGCTCAGATACCCATTTGTAATGTCCCCGACCATTCAAGTTGGGCCATGCTACTTTGGATAACACATCCGTTCTTTGTGCAGAATGTGTTGTAACATACTTAGCATCCTAACTAAGTTATGTCTCATTAAATTTTCTAACTGCATGTAATTAAAACATATGCACAGATGTAACTCTTGCGGAAGCTTAATATATATAAAACGTGATCAGAAAAATACGCTATGTAAATGCATGAATTCACACTGAAATAGCAGTAAACATATATAGGAAGCATATACATGTGATACCCATAAGCATACAGACATCTTTAACCACACATAGGATAAACCCATAAAAATAACACGTGAATAACAATGCAGCATGTAAATTAATCACACAATTGACACTTATCTTTGTGAGAATAACACCAACTACGTGCATACCTTCCATGAACCTCCTAGCCTTATACCACACTATTCATCACTCTCAACAGTGAGTCACCCCTGAGTTGGGACTAAACTTCACCTGGGTAAAGGGGTTCCTAACCAGTCTAAAGGCTCATGAACAACATGAAAGACTCCATCTCAGGTTCTCACTCAAATAACAGCCTACAATCCCTCATTCCCCACATGCCTGTCCCACCCAAGGAAGTGTGCCCCTTCTCTACTCAATAGTCCCTCAGCTACCCCACTTCCCTTCAAGGGCTTCATCAACAGGCCAGATAAGAAGTCTCGGAGCCCTGCAGTTGTAGTTCAACACCTTCAGAAATCAATCCCCATCAATTCTCTCACCCAGAGAATTGCTCATGGGCTTGACAACCCACCTCTTCAATAACCTATGGGAATGATAACCCGCTTCTTCAATCCCGCTCCCAAGATAACAGTTATCCAACAGAAGGCTTTGGATACGGTTTCAGGTAAATTCATGAAGATACAATGGATTGTTCAATGGATGCAATATTCATGGATGATTGACTATATATCTCAATGACGGATGAATCAGGAAAAGATGATGGTCCAAATGATAGCGAAGATACCAAATGAGCTAAGTCCCAACAATATGTATGAATTCCCCCAACTTGACACTTGTCATGTTGGAAGCTACTTTGGCCCACTTTCCCCCCACTTAGAACTTAGGATAACATAATTATCCATACTTTATGATTTAAGAAATATTAATATAATATTCCTTAACTTAGCCCTTTCCCTTTCCCTAACTAGTGGAGTTTAGTCCCCCATCTCTTTTATCGTGGTCGATCTACGTGCAATGATGTATTTTATATTAAATATGAGATATGTACAAAAATAGGCACACTTGCCTTTAACATCTAGGTTCTCTGGCCTAATCAAAATATAAGTAGCCTAGATTATAATACTGGCTCACCAGCCTATAAAACATATCAGATACAGAAGGCTTCCTGGCCTCTACATCACGCGCACTTAAGATGCTACTCGCGGTATCCCGGAATGTGCACACTTCCTCATTTTACTGTGCAGTACCTGTGCGCGCTACACCATGGAATGTGCATACCAAAATGATATCAAATTAGGTCATTGGCTTATGTACAATTATATTTACATTTGCAATTGGGTACGGCCTTAGGGATATTACAATTCCCTCCCCTTATTTATGTAATGTCTTCAGTGCATCATGTACCCAGGTACAACTAAATTTCAAACTTCTAAAAAAGATGTGAGTATTATACCTGCATTGCATCCTCATGCTCCCAAGTAGCATCCTTAGGACCGTACCAGGTCCATTGGACCTTTACAATCCCTATGGCTCGATTCCAGAGCTGTTTGATTTTTCGGTCCAGAATGCACACCAGATGCACTTGAAAAGTGCCTTCTTGCTCCACCTGAATCATATTCCAATCAATAACATGATTAGCATCAGGTATATATTTCTTTATAAAGGATACATGGAACACATTATGAATAGACATAAATGCAGGCAATGCAATCATATAAGTTACTAGGCCAAGCCTCTCTAGGATTTCAAGCGACCCACAATAGCAAGCTGCCAAATTTGAACAATTTCCCAACTTCAGGGAATTTTTTTTGGCTTTCACTTTCAAGAATACATGGTCGTCCACTTTAAATTCCCTATAAGTTCTGCCCTTATCAACATAGATTTTCTACCTGTTTTGGGAAGCCTTTAAATTTTGTTTTATTTTCAACATTTTCTCTTCCATTTCTCTGAGCAATTCTGGCCCAACCACTGCTTTATTTGTTGGGTTATCCCAGCTTACCGGTGTGTTTCACTTTTTGCCATAAAGTGCCTCAAATGGGCTCATCTTTAGAGATGCTTGGTACCCATTCTTATAATCGAACTATACCAAGTGTAGGTAGTCTTCCCATTTTGATGGTTTATCCATCACATACATCCTCAACATATCCTCAATCACTTGATTCACCCTCTCTATTTGTCCATCTATTTCTAGATGATAAGTTGTACTAAAATTCAAATTTGTTCCAAATCCATTAAACAATCCCTTCCAAAATTTTGAAGTAAATATTGAATCTCTGTCAGACACAATTGTCTTGGATATGCCATGTAACCTAGCAATCTCCCTCATATAAACATCAACAATGTTCGTTGCATTGTGAATGAGCTTAACCAGAATAAAATGGGCAGCTTTAGTAAGCTTAGCCACTACTACCATGATAGAATCATGTTTCTTGTTCATTCTGGGTAGTTTGGTAATGAAATCCATGGTTAAAAGTTCCCATTTCCACTCAGGAATGGGTAATGGTTGTAGTAAACCAACTGGGTGTCTATGCTCAGCATTTACTTTTTGACATTCCAAACATCTGGCAATAAAATTAGCAACCTCTTTCTTCATGCCGAGCCAATAATATTGGCTCTTGACAACTGCAATAGTTTTCCGATATCCCAGGTGCCTAGCATAAGGCACATTATGCATTTCCCTCAGTATCATATTTTTCAATTCCTGAGAATTTGGTACATAAATTCTTCCCTTGTATATGAGAATTTCATCCTCATCCAACTTGTCTTCTTCAATTTTCTGCTGCAAATTACCTTGTTATAATTTTTCCACTAAATCCTTGTATTGTAAATCTGATTTGGCAGTCTCTAAAATTCTGTGTTTCAAATCTAATTGATACATGATAATGGTTGTAGCATGCATCTCATGCACTCTTATGCTAAGTGCATTAACCACTTTGTTCTCTTTCCCCTTGATATGCTTTATATCAAAGTCATATTCACTTAGAAATTCTAACCATCTGATTTGCCTAGCATTTAAAGTTGGCTGATCAAACAAATATTTCAAACCATTGTGGTCTTTCCTCATCTCAAACCTTTTCCCCATGAGGTAGTGTCTCCATTTCCTCAAGGCATGTACTATGGCTTACAACTCCAAATCATGAGTGGCATAGTTTCTTTCATGCTCCTTTAACTTCCTTCACTCATAACATATAACAAGCCCATTTTGATTGAGGACTCCACCAAGTCCCTCTTTACATGCATCTGTGCATACAATGAAGTCTTCATTTGGGTCTGCTATCCTTAATATTGGAGCACTTGTTGATAATTGTTTCAAGTGTTGGAAACTCTTTTCACAATCCAATGTCCACTGAAACTTCACACCCTTTCTTTGCAATGAAGTGATTGGGTGTGCAATCTTTGATAATCCTTTTATAAATCTCCTATAGTATCATGAAAGGCCCATGAATGATCTCACCTCTGTCACATTCTTTGGCACTCACCATTCTCTAATGGATTCTATCTTCTCAGGGTCCACTGCCATCCCATCCTTTGAAATGATGTGCCCCAAATAGTGAATTTGCTTCTGGTAAAATGAGTACTTGCTTAATTTGGCATACAATTGATGCTCCCTTAATACTTGCAAAACCATCCTCAAATGATGTTCATGCTCTTCTTCTAACTTGGAATACATGAGAATGTCATCCAAAAAGACAGACAAACTTGCCTAAATATTCTCGGAAAACACCATTCATTAAGCACAAGAAAACAACTAGTGCATTTGACAACCCAAATGGCACGACTGTGAACTCATAATGACCATACCTTGTCCTAAAAGTGGTCTTGATGATATCTTCCTCTTTAATCCTTACCTGATGGTATCCTGACCTGAGATATATCTTTGAAAAGATCTTTGCATCCTTCAATTGATCAAAATGATCATCAATCCTTGGTAGAGGATACTTGTTTTTTACAGTCACTTTATTCAATCATCTGAAATCAATGCACAATCTTAATGTTCCATCTTTCTTCTTCACAAACAAGACTGGGGCACCCCAAGGTGACACAATTGGGCATATATACCCCTTCTTCAAAATCTCTTCAAGTTTCATTTGCAACTCCTTCATCTCTGGTGTACTCAATCTGTAAGGACTCTTTGATACTGGAGCTACTCCAGGCATTAGACTTATAGAGAAATCAATGTCCCTCCTTGGGGGTAGTCTTGGTACCTCCTTGAACACAACTTCAAAATATTCCAAGACTACATAATCTTCCAAATTTGGCACCTTATCTCTAGGTGTCTCTTCCAAATGAGTTTCAATTATTTGACACCCTTTTCTGTAACATTTCTTCAGCTGCAATGCTGAAACCTCTCTTATGGCTACTTCTATGGGAATTCCCTGCACTTTCATTAGTTTCCCTTCCTCATCTAAGCAAGTAAATGCTTTGTTATGGCAGTCTAGGATGGCATGCTATTGGTCCAACCAATCCATCCCAATTAGATAGTCATAGGAACCTAAAGGCAAGATGTTCAAATCTGCCTGGGTGTTCAGTCTATTCATGTCAATAAGACATGACTTAACCATCTCATTAACTTTTGTTTTGGCCCCTGTGGCCAGCTGCACCAACCAAGATTTCCCATGCTTGCTTCTGGGCAAATGAAAAATTTCCACCACCTTAAAATATATATAACTATGAATATCTCCTGAATCAATTAAAATATAAATGGTTTGGTTGTTGATCATACATTCCACTTCAATCATATGTGACTAATATTCTGCTTGCTTGTTGTCCAGAGCTGCATAGATCCTGGGTATCTTTCTACCCATGTCCTCCATTGTTTCAGCTTGTTGTACATTATGAACAATCCTCCCTTTTTCAGCTCTATGAGGACAATCTTTAAATATGTGATCCCCTTTACAACCCCAACATTGAATAGGTGGTTGCCTTGGCCTTTGACTTCCTGTGTCCATTGTTCTGGGTTCCTTAGGAGTTTTATGTCCCCGTGGAATATTTCTGAAGAATGGTGGCTTAGACCCCTTCTTCCTTTGATCCATATTGAATCTCCTTTTGTCTTCCCAAGCTTTTTGGAATGTTGGCCTTGATTTTTGTTGATCATATAGGAATTTAGCTCGCCTTATGGTCTCTTCCAATGTATTGGGATCATCATACTGTATTTTGTCACTGATGAATGATGGAAATCCACTCAAATACCTTTGAATTTTGTTTGTCTCATCCTTGATGAAAGAGACATACTTCAACAGTTTTAGAAACCTTCTCTCATATTCCTCAATTGTCATACTCCCAAACTTGAGTTCAAAGAACTCTTTCATTTTCTTGTCGTAGTATCTTTTAGTCAAGTGTTTCTTCTCAAAATACTTCTTGAATCTTCTTTAAGTAACAATTTTCTCTTTGATGTGTTGCACATGCACAAGATGATCCCACCACATGGATGTTTTTCCTTTGAGTTGATATATGGAAATTTTACCCTCTGCGTGAGAGGAATAATTATGCAATTGAAAATAGTTTCTCATGCCCAACAACCATGTCTCTGCATATTCATCCTTCTTTTTCTCATCATCAAATGTAGAAGGTTTGATTTTGTTCATTTCTCCTTGCAGTTCATCCACCCCAGACCTCTCGTATTTTCTAACAAGGGATGGACTTGAGCTACTGTGTGATATCTTATTGGAATTCCTCGAGGAGTGGTGGTGATGCCTTCTAACACTTCTTGTTTTTCTTTTCTCATCATGAGACTTGTGACTCCCTGATTTTCTCAAGCCACTCTCCTTATCCAATTTATTTTCTATTCTATTCAAGCTCTCCATTAACTTCATGTTGAAGTCATCCTATTGCTCCTTGGCTCTCATACTCCTTTCATTATCAACTTTATGTCTTTGAACATCCTTCTGTAAATTTTTTAATGGTTTTTTCCATATTTATGTTTTTATCCCTTTCTTCACCATGTCCATTGGAGTTGGTTCCTTCCATGCTCAAATGGACATCCATCCCTCTGATTTCATATTCCTAGCTATAATTTTCTGGTGCCTCTTCCATTACTCTAGACTCTAAATGGATCTTGATCTGATCTAGTTGTTGTTAACTCTACTCAATTTCGAGTCTTGAGCAGAAAGTTATGGCTTCATGGAGCTAGTCGGGGTCTTATAGTTTACCCTTCACTGTTTATGCTATTATTCCCCCTTCAAACAACTTCGCGTGCACAAATTTCAATATGTGCTCCTGTATTTTCCATGTGCTACAAAATCACAATTAAACCATGCTTCGTGCACTTTAAAACCACTTTGTATCACTTCTTTGTCATGCCAATAACATGCGCGCACTTTGTGTCATGCACCAATAACTACCGCGCGCAATTTGGTTCTTTCACTATTACCCATTGCACACAATTTTTGTATTGCGCATTGATATTCCACATGCATTTCTCTCTATGCATTGCACCATGCCAAGGTTCAATATGCCCCCCACCGCGCATAATTTTCTTCACGCACCTTGATTACACTGTCGTGAGACAACTTATACTCATACTGTGTGCGCATCAACCCAACTCCTCTATGCTTTGCAATACTGCGCACACCACGTGCACCATTACTATGTGTGTGTACACCACACAATGTGAACTTTAGTGCGTGCATCCACACACAATATTCTTCTGCGCGATGTCACAATTTACCATGGGCACTTACACACTAACATTTTCCGTGCGATACCGAAATTTAGCGTGCGCACCAACATGCCAATATCTTGTAGCGCAGTGCCAAATTTTAAATATCAAATTCTTTTCACTGCACAACATGCATTTTTAGTATGCCATCTATGCACATTCACCTTTATGTGCATCAAATCCTTGTGAATTCCTCTCCATCTGTCATGGCTTCATTGTAACTTCAAATTCGATCAATTACAGGTTCGAATTTGCTAGGACGGATATTAAATCAGTAATATTTCATCACTTGACCGAATTTCTCCATTTTCTCATGAATTCACCCACAACAATTGGGGATTTTCCCCATTTCCACCCAGTTGTTGTTACTTTTTCCATGGACGCTCTACAACTGAAATTTGGTCACTTCGAATTAGATTCTCTGTGACATTTTGCTTCAACTCAACTTACTCGGCCCATTTAGGATTTGTGTTGAAAAATGAAGCTCTGATACCAATTTGTGACATCCTCGACCTCACATAGGCCGGGGACAAGCCACTCCTCCGACGCTTTACTTAGCTTTGAAACCATCTTTGTAATATTCCCAGTCTTCAAAAGCCCAGGCCATGCTACTTTTGAAAATTCTTTCATTCTCAGATACCCATTTGTAACGTCCCTGACCATTCATGTCGAGCCATGCTACATCGGAGAACATATCCATTCTATGTGCAGAACGTACTATAACATACTTAGCATCCTAACTAATTTATGTCTCATATAATTTTCTAACTGCATCCAATTAAAACATATGCACACACAGAACTCTTGCATAAGCTTAATATATATAAAACGTGAACATACAAATATGCTATGTAAATGCATGAATTCACATTGAAATAGCAGTAAACATATACAAGAAGCATATACATGAAATACCCATAAGAATACAGACAACTATAACCACGCATAGGATAAACCCATAAAAATAACACGTGAATAACAATGCAGCATGTAAATTAATCACACAATTGACATTTATGTTTGTGAGAATAACACCAATTGCGTGTAGTCCTTCCAAAAACCTCCTAGCCTTAGACCACACTGTTCATCACTCTCAAGAGTGAGTCACCCCCGAGTTGGGACTAAACTCCACCTGGGTAAAGGGGTTCCTAACCAAGCTAAAGGCTCATGAACAACATGAAAGACTATGTCTCAGGTGCTCACTCAACTAAAAACACACAGTCCCTCACTCCCCACATGCCTGTCCCACCCAAGGAAGTATTCCCCTTATCTTCTCAACACTCCCTCATCTTCCCCACTTCCATTCCAGGGCTTCAACAACAGGCCAAATAGGAAGTCTCAGGGCCCTGCAACTGTAGTTCAGCACCTTTGAAAATAAATCCCCAACAATTCTCTCACCCAGAGAATTGCTCAGGGGCCTGACAACCTGCCTCTTCAATAACCCATGAGCCTGACAACCTGCTTCTTCAATCCTACTCCCAAGCTAACAATTATCCAACAGAAGGCTTTGGATACGGTTTCAGGTAAAGTCATGAAGATATAATGAATCACTCAATGGTTGCAATATTCATGGATGATTGACTGTATATCTGAGTGATAGATGAATCAGGGAAAGATGATGGTCCAAATAATAGCGAAGATACCAAAATGAGATAAGTCCCAACAATATGTATGCATGCCCCCAACTTGACACTTGTCATGTTGGAAGCTACTTTGGACCACTTGGCCCCAACTTAGAACTTAGGATAACATAATTATCCATAGTTTATGATTCAATAAATATTAATATAATATTCCTTAACTTAGCCCCTTCCCTTTCTCTAACTAGTGGAGTTTAGTACCCCATCTCTTTTATCATGGCCAGTCTATGCGCAGTGATGTATTTTATATTAAATATGAGATATGTGCAAAAATAGGCACACCAGCCTTTAACATCTAGGCTCTCCAGCCTAATCAAAATACTGGCTCACCAGCCTATAAAACATATCAGATACACAAGGCTTCCTGGCCTCTACATCATGCACACTTAAGATGCTGCACACGGTATTCCAGAATGTGCACACTTCCTCATTTTAATGTGCAGTACCTGCACGCGCTACACCATGGAATGTGCATACCAAAATGATATCAAATCAGCTCACCATCTTATGTACATTTATATTTACATTTGCAATTGTGTTTGGCCTTAGGGATATTACAACTGTGGGGGGCATCATTACTGGAAGACCACCGCTCATAAAGAATTGAGGGTATGATTTTATTGCCCCAGTATTTTTGAAAATGTATACAAGTAAGTTTCCAGTTGCCACAAATTCCAGATATTCTATGGAAAAATAAATATGCAACCTCTGTCATTACATCCTATCTCTGTCGAAGCATTGTTTATGCAACGGGGTCTAGAATTTATAGGAGAAATCCATCCACCATCCTTGAATCAGCATAGATGGATACTAATGACCACAGACTAATTCACCAAATGGATTGAAGTGGTCCCCACAAGGAAAGATATTGACACAATTACCATTCAGTTTCTAGAGACCAATATCTTGTCTAGGTTCGGGTGCCTTGTCAAGATCATCACAGATAATGCAGTAGCATTCAAGTCCAAGAAGATGGAGAAGTTTGTAATGATTACAACATAAACCTAGGACATTCTATGGATTATTACCCACAGGGTAATGGATTGGAGACATCATCCAACAAAAGCTTAACCATGATTATTAAAAAGATCCTGCAGGACAACAAGAAGGCCTGGCACAAGAATCTCATCTACACGCTATGGGATTACAGAATCACTACCAAAAATTCCATCTCCACATCACCTTTCCAAATTGTATGTGGTGCAGAGTTAGTTTTCCCACCTTGCAGGGATTTCCTGTAAGGAGGTTGATGAAAGAGAAAGAGGTTGAACCAAATGATGCTCATAAGAGGATAAACCAATTGGTTCACGTGCAACAAATGAGGGAACAAGTTTTCAACCGATCACAACTTCACCAAGACAAAATGAAGGAGATTTTTGACAAGCACACTAAGAAGGAGGATTTCAAGGTAAATGATCTGGTGCTGAAGTGGGACACGAGGAATGAATACAAAGGGAAGCATGGAAAATTCAATCATCTTTGGATGGGGCCATTTAGGATTGTCACATATCACCAGAAAAATGGATATATGATAAAAGAGATTAATGGAGAAATCACTGGTGGGGGAGTTGTGAATGGAAGGTTCCTTAAACATTATTTGGTTTAGTATGGTCTGTTTTAGTTTTCATGTCAATGTAAACAACCATTTTTTATGTTTTCAAAGAAGACGTTTCAAGTCAGTAGTCAACAAAAAATTGAATCCCAGAGTGAAGGCCCTAAGTTTATGCTGAGTCTGGTTGTGACTGTGTCAAGAACGTATAGGGTAAGTCTTTTCTGTTGTTTTAGAGTCTGCAAATGAAATAAATCCCAATGGTCAGGCACATGGTCTACTATTCTTTTCCACCTCACCGAGAGGATATCATCCCCATTGGAGCTAGCTGTTAGCACCGTAATTTTTTTAATTAGAGTTGGTCCTATATTAGTCATGGTTCATGTGTCAAAACATGTAAGTTCAGATACTGAGCAAAAAATGGGTCGAAGTCAGCAAGTGGTGGAGCTGGCCCTTCGAGTTGTTAAGGGGTGTCATAATCAAACATGTGTGAATTGTAAAGGTATTTTCCCAAAAGTTCGGGTCCTGTCATGATCCGGATTTTATGAGCAGAACGAAATGAATACAGATT
>JASDQU010220287.1:3977-16730 GCA_032191745.1 Picea mariana
TGTCTAACATTATGTATTTTACCTCCAAAATACATAATGTTAGACAGTTGGATACTTATCCAAATACACCTATCACATCTATTGACATCAATGACAACCACTGCTTGTTGACATCAATGAAATCCAACTATCCAACAACATCAATGACAACCAACTGTCTAACATTATGTATTTTACCTCCAAAATTTAACGCTAGATGATTTCCAAAGTTAAAACCCTCCAATGATTAGATGCTATTAAGGAATTCCTAAAAGTATTTAGGTCCTTTAGGCCTCAAACACTTTCCTCTTTAGGCCTGGATAGGACCTAGCATTTGGCCAAAGGGATTTTTTCATTCTCTTCTTTTCTTGACCTTCAAAATCTGAAGCATACACACCCATTTCAATATTTGGTCTGGGGCATATTGGAAAATAGGGATAACTTCCCATACTGAATTTGATAGAGTAAGATGACCTCCAATTGTTAGCAACCTATTACACCAATGTGATATCCTAGATTCTATTTTTTAAATCATCCACCCCCAATCATCTTTCTAGTATCCATTTGGATTGAGGAAGAAACCAATATATTTAAAACCTTCCTCTATGGAGATCAGAGAAACATGAAAAATAGTTTATAGAGAATGACCTAGTGCATCTTCAATTCCATAAAAAAAATAGGAAAAGGTTTTTGGATGTTCAGTTTCATAATTGTAGCTAGGAAATGAAAATATAGATTTTTCTTCATTTCCTAGCTTCCTTTAGTGAACCATCAAGGAAGAGAAACACATCATCTATGAACAATATGTTGGAGAGAAGCAAATTTCCTCCAATATTGACCCCTTTCAAGGCCTTTGTTAGTTTATCCTAATTGATTAGTCTACTTAAGCTTCTTGAAACAATTATAAATAGTAAATATGAGAGGGGAAAACCCTACTTGAGTCCCTGCTACCCCCTCATGGATGACAAGTTTCAAATACCCTCATAAGGGTGTCATGTTAAATTTGCATGAGATGTCATGCTCATCTTCTCTAGATCTAGACATAGTTTCTCTTGATCTCCAACATATGTATGATCATGCTACCTCATCTATGGTATAGCTCACCCTTCTTCTTTACTCCTTAGATGACATATTACACTATGGATGGTACATTATGGATTCATTATGTTTATTTTCCCATACATCGATGTTCATTTGGATGTGATGCTATAACTTCCTAGTTAGCCATGAAAGTGGTAAAAACCTAATGATATATTGTATCACTTCATAAATTTACATGGTTTTATTATTTTCCTCATAGTATCTTGGGGAACATGTTTTATGTTATAAGTGTGTCATTTCTCATATTAATATACACTACTGGGTACTTAGCCTAGATAGAGTTCTCCACATCCTAACCCTGCTAGTCATTTTCCACCTTCCCTATATGATTCATTCCATCCATATACTTTTTTTTTCCTAGTCATGTATGAATTATCAAAGGTCAAAAGAAAATGTCTAAATGGTAAAAGTGTTAATCCCTAGACAAAGCCCCATGTTAAGCATAAAACCCCATATTAAGCCCTAGATATTGAGTTATTACATTTATAGTGTTATATTAGTAGGTTGGCCAGAACCTTTCATTGTGCCCTTTCATTATAATTGTACTCTTTGTCTCCTACACACACACACACACACACACACACACATCAAAGAGAACCAGTCTTAGGATCATCTTATATTGTCTTGTATATTGAATATATTGTAAAAGGAGGTTTCCCTCTTGAAGTGGATTGTTATTCATTGAATTTTAATCATTCTCAAGGTGTTGGTTCATAACAAAATCCTTAAATAATAAATCCAAAATGGCTAAGAGGTGAAGAGATAAAGTCAAAATCCCAAAATAAAATCTTGAGTAGTACCACCTCGCTATGAGGCCAATGCCCCTAGTCCCTATCTTGTCTATGAATGTCTAAATAAAAAGGGACTTGTTTGATATACTAAACACTTAAGAAAGAGGCATAAAGGGGTAGTAAGAAATAGTGCCAAGGAGAAGTAACTCAATGATAAGCTCCCTCTTGAAGGCTATAATATAAAACAAAATCCTAGCTCATGAAATCTAGATGAATGAATAAATGAATAAAAATACATATGCATGTCTAAGACTTTGAGGGTCATCACATGATGTTCTTTCCCTTCCTTTTCATTATTATTATCCATATTTTCCTATATTTCACCTAGGTACTTAGGAAATATGGATTTTCCTAGGACTTGGGGCATGTATGAGGGTTTGTATGGTTCCCCTTAGTAAGACTTAGGAAAATATCAAAACTAAACAATATTTTTTATGTTTTGTTAAGAGATGTCACTAGGTGATACCATTTAATGGCTTGCTAAGATGTTAGACCCATCACTTCAAGTGGGTTTTGTGCATTTAGATATGTGTACCATGCCTCAAGATCTATGAGATTGCATTGAGATATGTGATGCAACATTAAGATACATGTCATTGCACTGGGATCCATGATAATGCACCGAGCCATGATAGGGACATCATGTCATCACACATACTACATTGACCACTCAGACTCATTTTCCTTGTTTAGTTGGACGTTGCATTCACACTCATGCATTATTAAGTCTCCTTGGATCACATGTGGGAGTATTTAATGGATTGGAGGGGTTTATTACAAATTATATGGTGTAATTAGGTCTCAATATATTCATGGAATAATGTAAGGGTTCAATTCTATATGAGGTTGTTGGGATGTATTTAGAGTTTGTGTATCAAAAACAAGTCTACAAAGCAAGGAAATATAAATTTTTTTCTTAAAGACCTCTTCTCAAGAGAGAGAGAGAATAATATGAGAGGTCCCATAAGAGGAATCAAGGGATTTTTCCTATGACAAAGATATATTACCCTTGGGATCCTATATCGATAAGATAAATTTTTATTTAAGGCCAAGGAGACAAGATTCTTTGGGTTAAGGACAATGATCACGATTCCCTAAATCAAGTATTTTTAATTTCAAGGGAAATGTGCTACTCAATATGGTGATTATGGGATTGAGGAAGCCATATGAGTGGAGGTCAAAAATGGGATTAGTCTCCCCATGAAAAACTAGAGAGCCACCCCCCATAGGATCAAAACCAGGATAGAGATCAATACAATTTAAAATAGGAGACTTACCCATGGATATAGAGGTCAATTGTTTTGATAACTCATATATTTCATTACCTAAACCCAACTCCACATTGAAATGATTCTCTCCACTTGAATACCCTAAATATCTAAGGATATTGAAGGAGTCTCCAAATCCTTTTAATAACACACCAAATAAGTATTATAACATCTTTTGCCACTCCATATGCATAAATGCACTCATTGGCCATGATCCCAAATCCAATTGCATTTGCAAGCCAAAATTCCTGCTAAAACTCTTTAAAAAGCACCTTTTGAAAATCCATACATTACTCTTGATCTGACAACTAGCATATGCAACTTTATATACACTTGTTTCACTTAAAACACTCACGTATGCCTCCAGAATGCACTAAAAAATATAATTGTGCAAAAAATGCACCTTTTTGGTTGGATTGTACAATTTTTCTAGGTTGTTAACCTCTTATCCGTACATAACTATTCTAATCAAATTTTCATGGTATAAATAGAGCCATAGAGTCGAGGAGAAAGGGAGCACCCTTATACTAGAAAATGTTTTTCTAAGTATGTAAGTAATCAATCTAGTGTTTTTAAGACCATCCCCTATTCTTGGAAGCCCCTATTTCTAACACCCTTTCCGTCATTATCAAATTGAAATAAAGAGCCCCTTTCTCTTTCTATCACACATTTGGAGTAAGGAGTATGGAGGTTAAGCAGTCTCCAGTGGCCCAAGAGGAGGAATCTAGATGGTGGTTATAGGTGGTGTCATAACAAGGATCAGGTAATTTCATTCTTTGTTATTTTATATTCATTTAATATAAGATAAATATTTTCTTTCCTACCCCAATCATGTGTAATAAATGTGATTCCATTATGATTATGTGCATATGTTTGGTAGGAAACTAATTTGTTGATCCTAGTTAGTTTAGGTAGTTAAAATTCAGCCATTATAACTACTTTATTTGCAATTGTATTCTTCTTTGCATGTAGATCAACAAAGGGTATACTAGGACGAGATATTGGACTGAGAATCTCCAAGAGAAATGTTGTGTTCCAAGGGGGGGAATATATGGGGTTAAATGTATATGATATGATCCCAAGTGGGGGCATATATGGGGTTAAATGTACATGTAATGTGTAAATATATATGTAATAGTGTCATCCCAATAGCAAAGGGGCCTCATGTGTAGTGTATGAATAGGTATATATTGATATCATGTATTCATTATTAATAATATGTGAAAGGTGTTGTATGAATGTATTTGGATATTTGGAGGAGGTTGTCCTATTATTTAAGGAATTATTGTGTAACTTATCTCTCTTATCTATATTGGAGTTTTTATCCACACTCATATTGGTGTACATGGATACTTATGGTTTATTCTAATAGATTAAGCATTTGGAGAGGAAAATGGCTAAGTATGAGGCAATATCAAACCCCTATGTTCTATTTTTAAATAAGTCCTGAACTTAAAATTCTTAATCACAGTGATTTTAAACCATTTCTCTCCAGTCGTGGGAATCTCTGTGACTTCAGCTATGAGGGCTTCATCAATTTCGAATTCATCCCGACCGATGATTACTTTCTTTCCATCGAAATTTAGAGTGAAAGCCTCTTCCACCTACTAATGAAAGCTCTGTAATTTTTGAGAAAATTTTAACACCCTGTGTCCTTGAACATTTGACATACCTCGGGATGGGATTCTAGGTAACCAATACCGTTAAGCTCCTTCCTCAGTGTCGATGTTCCTTTCTTCATTTGCCACGATGTTTTCACACACCTGTGATCGAAGGAGTGGATTTCGGGCAGAGTTACAGTGTGTAAACTTAGCGATAATCAGCTCGGCTGGGATAAAATTGAGATAACTGGGGGGAGTTTTTGAATCGTGGAACTGATTGCAAGGAGTGCAGTGAAACAGTTGATGATGTGTAGAAGTCATGGCGAATAACTGAAATCAATGGGAAGTACAACGACATATGACTTAATGATATAGTGATCACGAAAGATTCACTCATATCATAGTGGGATCAACTTTCTGGTCGTGAACGGTTCCTTCTCCAGTCCTTTCAGCGGCTTGTGCAATCATGGAAACGCCGAACCCGTTGTTTGAAACGTGTGATATGACGTGCTTGGTCTTTACCTTCTTCAACGATTTCGGTGGCTAAAATGGCCCTGTATTCCTTTATTTAAGCTTTCAAAAGCTAAGGCTTTCGGTGGCTAATGAACAATCAGTATGTTCACCTAAGCCACCGAAACCTAAGATTTGAATTTGATCAAACAAATACTAAACGAACTTTTATTTAAACCTTATTACATGAGTAAAGCTTCGAAAAATGAACCTTTAAAAATTTAAAAAGTACCTTTTTAAAAGATTCCCTATCACCTAAAAATCAAAATCTCGATTGATTTATTTGAGGAGATAACAATGGCTCCTATTGGGGGTGAACGCCTCCCTGTGAGGTTTCAAGAACCACAGAACCAATGCCTTTCCTGAGAAAAGAAAATTTAAAATTGTCTACTAGTGTGTCCATTGGGCATGGAGTTATTCTGTAAAAACAAAAAGCCTAAAAATAAAATTACAATGACAAGGCTCCAAAGCCTCAGATAAAATAGAGTTTCAGAAAAATCCCATTGACTGGGCCACCAAACATTTCTTCACCTCCTAGACTTTGCAGAATGAGGGTTTTGTTGTGTTGTACTTGAGTTATCATGAAAGGACCGATCCACAAAGAGTTAAACTTGCTGTGTTTGCATTTATCTTGTCTGAGGGCGTCCCATTTCAGAACCCAGTCACCAACCTAAAAATCATCCACCTTTGCCTTTCTGTCAAAAGTGTCCTTGATCCTATGATTTGTCCACCAGCTGTTCTCTGACCTACTGCAGTTCTACCAATTCAAGCATTCTTCTTACCATATCATTTGATTTAGTTTGCTCTTCCTGAAAAAATTTAGCCACTGGTAAAACTAGCTGAATAGAGAAAATGGCATCAGTACCATAGACCAGTTTGAAGGGAGAAGTTCCTATGGATTTCTTGTTAGTTACTCTGTCTACCCAAATAACAAACTTTAGTTTAGAATCCCAACTCTTTTGATTCTCCTCCAACAACTTTCTGATGGTTCTGATTAGACTCTTATTGGATGACTCTGCCAGGCCATTACCTTGAGGGTAGTAGGGGGTAGAATGTACCAATTGAATGCCCGTTGATTTACACATGTCAACCAATGCATCATCTTTGAAAGCTATTTCATTATCTGTTACTAACCTTTTTGGGCAACCGAATCTGCTCAGGATATTCTCATAAAGAAATTTCATGACGACCTAATGTGTGGCATTCCTGGTGGGGATTGCCTCTATCCATTTTGTAAAATAGTTAGTAGCTACCAAGATCCATTTATGCTGACCACTAGATGAAGGATTAATTTCACCTATAAAATCTAAACCCCACTACTGAAAAGGACCATTCACTACAATAGGTCTCAGGGGTAGAGATTTTAGTTGTTGTTTTCCTGTGAATCTTTGACATTTATCACAAGATTTCACAAAGGCACACACATATGAAAAAAGAAAAGGCCAATAGTACCCAACCCTTAAGATCTTATGAGCTGTGGTCTTCCAGTAATGGTGGCCTCCTCAAATACTTGAATGAAACTGATGTATAACTTCAACTGACTCTTCTTTGTATAAACATCTTAGTAGTAAACCAACATGATCTTTCCAATACAAAATATTATTATAAATGCAAAATTTGATTGCTCTGAGATTAAGGGCTTGGGCTTGAGTCATGCTAGGTTCAAGAGGAACTTCCAACTTTTGTAAAAAATGAATAATACATGAATACCACTCACATGAAGATAAATGCTCAGCCACCTGCTGGTTGTTATGTTGTCCTTCTGCTGCTACCTCTATCTGCAATATTGCTGAACTTTCCCCAATGAAATTTATGTCCAAAAGATCACAGTTTTCTTCCGTCAAAAGCTTGGCAAGGCCTTGGCCTTTTACCGGTTTAGTGGGATTCACTTCTATGTCGAAATCAATTATCTTTGTGATCCATTTAGCTCTCTTCCCATCAATATCAGGCTGAGTCAAAACATCCTTCACTGAGGATGAAGGAACATAGGCGATAACCTTTGCATGGAGGATATAAATTCTGAAAGCTTTTAAAGATTTAATGAGAGCATAAGCTTGTTTTTCTATAGGATCATACCTTAGTTCAGTGTCTTTGAGTGTTTTGCTAAAAAAGGCCACTGGGTGATCAAGACTTTCATCATCTTTTTGTAACAAGACTATTGCCACCGTGTCATAGGAAGCAAAGGAAAAAATATAGAAGTTCTTGGTGTAATCCAGACTGATTAGAGTGGGGGATTCCATGATAGCTTGTTTGATATCCTGAAATGAACTTCTTGCATTGTCTATCCACTTTATCTCAGATCCATTTTTTAGCATAGAAGTTATGTGTTTCACTAACTCAACGAAATTTGGAATAAATCTTCTAACAAAATTTATCTTACCGAGTAGATATTGGATATCCTTCTTTGACCTTGGTATGGACAACCTTTGAATTGCTTCCACCCGAGCTGGATCAATTTTCACACCTTCTGCTGAAACGATGTGGCTTACGAGCTTGCCCTTATTGACAGAAAAATGGGACTTTTTGGGGTTCAATGAAATCCCGAACTGTCTGAACTTCAAAAATACTCTTTTCAGATGCTTTAGGTGTTCTTCATGACTACTGGAGTAAACTATAATGTCATCAAGATAGATGAGGACAAACTTGTCCTTTTCTCCCACGAAGGCTATGTCCATGGCCCTCTAAAAAGTGGCCCCGACATTCATCAATCCGAATGGCATCTTGGCATACATGAAGGTACCCCAAGGAGTAGTAAAAGAAGTCTTTTCTTGGTCATCAGGATGTATAGAAATCTGGTTATAGCCTGAGAAACCATCTAAGAAAGACATGATAGTAGCCCCTGAAATTCTTTGCAGCAAATGTTCCATCTTGGGTAGGGGATAGTTGTCTTTCTTTGAGCATTTATTTAGATTTCTAAAGTCAACACATAAACTGATCTCACCATTTTTTTTTCTCACTATCACTAGGTTTGAAATCCATTTAGAGTATCTTAAAGGGATTATGATTTTGGCATCAAGAAGGTTTTTGATTTCATTTTCAATTACAGGCAATAGGAGAGGATTGATAGGTTTGAGTTTCTATTTGAAAGGGATGATGTCCTTCTTGATGGGAATCTTATGTTCAATGACCTCAGGGTCATATGTTTTCATATCACTGTATTTCCAAGAAAAAACATCAACAAATTCCTTCATAATGCTGCAATATTCAGACTTCTGATTAGCGGTTAATTCAACGGACATATTTATGAATTTAGGATGAATTTGGCTTCCTATGTTGTGCTCATGGAAAACAGGATCTTTCTCCTTCTTATCAGGTTTGTAGGGGACATCATTATGATCGAAAATATTCTCAAGAGGTACCAAACCCCGAGGTATATAATTTTTGGGCAGTTGAACAATATCATGCTGACCCATTTTTTGTTTTAGCTTAAGTCTTCTTGGATTCCTCTACATTTTGATTTTTCTGGTCAATATGCATATCAGAAAATTTGTCTACCACCTGGAGAAATCTACCAAGCTCATCATCATCTTCAAAAACTTTCCAATATTTAATATTGTCAGGCAGGGATGGCCTATATTTTACTTGGATTTAATAATTGAGTCTGGGAGGCATGGGAGGAATAAACAAACTGGCTGAAACAACAAGGGAATCAACAAGATGATCCATAGCTCTGGGTATATAAGAAATGTTAAAAATGGAAAAAGAGTCCCTGATTTTCCATACCTCATCCCTGTAGGCTTTCAATCTGACATGTTTTGCTTGGAAAGTACTGTTCACTTGTTGTACGATGAGATCCGTGTCTCCAAACAATTTTAATCATTTAATTCCCATCTCCTTGGTAGAATTTAATCCCAATAGCAAAGCCTCATACTCTGCTATATTGTTAGTTGTTTTGAAATCGAGCTTAAAAGACAAATGCATAGCCTCCTTCAAAGGAGAAATCAAAACTACACCTGCACCTGCTGAGTCTTTGGTACTGGCACCATCAAAGAACATGGTCCACATGAGAATACACTTTTCATCAGTCTGCTGATAAGTGGGCTTCATGAGCTGCAAAGGAGCTGACTGAGAATCATCTATTTGAAGAATGCATGAGCCAAAGTCTGTGTCTAAAGCATAAATGGGATGATTTACAAAATTTTTTCCATCACTAATGATGTAGGCAAGTTGATTCTCTCTATAAAGTCTCTTTGGCTCTCCTCCAAACACCAGGACTGTGGCATATGAAAGATCCATCTGCAAGGTACCCCCCAGTCTTTTTCTCCATGAACGTGACAAGAGGAGGCCGAACTTGGGTGGGATATCAGCTACTACAACGTCCATTACCATGTTTCTCATTGGCAATTGGGCAAGGTTTATAACAAGGTATTTTATGAGGCCGATGCATCTGAATTTCCTAGAGTCAAAAGAGGAGATCATGATAAGGTTTTGTGACATCAAGCCCAAGTTCATCCATCACCGCTTTAGGCATAAGATTGTGTGATGCTCCCGAATCAAGCAAGCAGTTGTGAAGGATCTTGTCATGGATATTTAGGGATATGTAGAAGGGTGGACAAGATTCGTCTCGGTCTTCTACCATAGGTCCTATACTCACTGTTGGCTTTTCATCTTGTAGATTTACGTAATCAGCAGCTGGAGGAGTCCTTGGTTCAAGGGACTTTAGGATAGCAGACTTGAAAATGTCATTCTTCATAAGTTCAGTCAAAGGCATAGGTATTTTTACTTTCTGAATTTCTGATTTGAAATTGAAAGAGTATGGTAATCTATTGGAAGTTTTTACCTCGTTAGGAGGAGCTCTGAGGATGAATTTCTCTTTGGCTTGGGGCTGCGATTGCTTCTACTGCTATTTTGCATGAGTGGAGGTCTGCTTTACAGGAGCACTAGGCTGCTTGGTAGCAACCTCTTTCTTCTTTCCAGGAGCAACAAGCAATGGCTTTGGAGTAGCAGTCTTAGATCTTAAATTGTAACCTGGTTGATCATCTGTTTGATAAGAATATTCTTCAATGCTTGCCTCATGAATCTCTTCGTCCATCTAGGCTTCCTCATAATCCACTTGCATCAAAAAGGAGGAATCATTTTCATCCCCAAAGCAATTGATGTCATCTTCTTCTTCAACTTTGTCATGAGGTAGGTCCTATTCTTCTTTTAGCATTGCATTTTGGAAGGGGGCCCTAATTCTTTGATCATCAGCTGCATTCTTGTCTCTCTAAAGGAGTTGGACCTATTGGTTGTTCCTTCTGTAAGGGAATGCATTGGGATTTCTGGGAGCATAAGCATTAGGCTCTTTAATTCTTGTTGGCTGTTGACTCTGAATTTTCAATTTCAACATTTCCGAGGTCAAGTTATCCAACATCTTGGTCATCTTTTCCATTTTGGTATTTGAAGAAGAAGGGGGGTCAAGAAAAGGCTTCTTTATCTCAAATTTTCCTTTAAGTTTCTGAGATGCCATAGTATTAGATTCAACCTCAAGAGAAGCATCTTGCATTAAAGCGAGTGTGGCTGATATTCTTTCTCTAAGGATTAAGAAAAAATCTGGATCAAAGGCAGAATAGTATGTGATCTTTGTTGATGCATTAGTTGGCTTGATCTCTGCAGGGATCTTGCTGAACATCTTATTGAATCTTTTGGTGAAGTCTAATATTGAATCCCCGTTTTCTCTTCTTAGATTTCCGAATTCAGAGATGTAATACAAGAGATCTCTTCTTTCTCCCCAGTGTTTCAAAAACACCTCATCCAACTCCTCAATACCTGTCACTGAATTTGCTGGCAGTTCCTTGAATCACTTCCTTGCTTGGCCATCCAAACTTTGCACAAAAATTCTGGTCCAAACATCTTCTTCTGAAATGTTAATGTTCTCAATAAGCATAAACAGCTTCTATATGTTCTTCAGCAGTATAATCCTTGGATCCAGTAAGCTTTGACATATATTTATGATAATCTCCTATTGGCATGGATGATAAGGGATTGGGC
The DNA here is from genome assembly GCA_032191745.1 of Picea mariana. Taxonomy (NCBI): domain Eukaryota; kingdom Viridiplantae; phylum Streptophyta; class Pinopsida; order Pinales; family Pinaceae; genus Picea; species Picea mariana. The sequence continues at coordinate 15,198 of JASDQU010220287.1, forward strand.
AACATAAGAGGTGCATACCTATTTGCTAATATTTTTTCCATCTTGGTCAAAGGGGAAACCATGGAAATCTTGGGATAGGTGAGCCTATAAACAATGGTTGTCTTACTTCACTGAGGAAAGGAGGAGAAACACTGATGGGATGACTACCCTGGGAAAAATTTCCTGAATAAGGTTGAAAATAAGAGGCTCTGTAAAACTGACCGAGTAGTAAGGCCAAGTTTTCTTCACCCTTAGAGGAAAGATCTTGTAAAATATCTTCAAGAATGGGCAGATTGGTATTGAGTATGGAATACACCCTCTATAGGCTTAGTTGGTGAAGAATTCAAAGAAGAAGAAGAGTCCTTTTGTTGAGGGGATCCTACAACTTCTTCTCTCAAATTGGATGTAATAACATGCTCAGGAATAGAGTCTATAACATCAAAGGAAATTGAAGGATCCTCACCCTTCAAACTTTCTGACACAATTTTGATTTTCCGAGGACTAGAAGTTTCAGCAAAAGGGGATTCAACAAGAGGTTCTTTAGATATACAAGAAGAAGTGTTTGTTGAAATACCTAGATTAGATGCTCTCGCAGATCCATAAGTTTGTCTTTGCAAATATTTTCCCCTTCTAATGATCTTCTCAAGATCTGGAACTGGTGCTGCCAGTGGTCCTTCTTGGTTTGCCCTGGTGTGAGCTCTTCTCGAAGCCACTTGGTTCCAATGGTGTCGCTAGATAAATGGTTACAACCCAAATATTTGTCCAAACTTTTTCTATCATCAAAGTTGGATCTTTGTCGTCTCCCAGGGAAGCTGAGCTTCAGTCTCTTCTCCCCGGCAATGATGCCAATTTGTTATCACTCTAGGAAACTCTCCTAGGCTGTATATCAGAGATGCTTGGTAACTTAATCTTTTTGGTAGGTATTTTCTCAATAATAGGTGTGGGTTTGGATCAAGATGAATATTCTAATCTTTGGGTTGTACCTTCAAGACAGTCTAGCTATATTCATGCAATACAAGGCCTTCAAGAGCTATTATCAGATAGGTATGTAAAACAAATGGATAAGAAAACCAATCAGTTAACCATAACATACATAGACAATATATATGATGGGTCAACAAACTAGCCAAAGATGCTTATGATTCTTTCTTAACAGTCAAAAGTAAGATGACAGTTAACATGGGACCATTAAACATAGACAAAAGAACAATTTCAACTCATATGCATAGAAAAAGATGAAGGAGAGTCTGACAATAGCAAATGAAAGAAGCTTGCAGGCTTAATATATTAAAGAAAGTGTCTTTCATACAAAACAGTAGATTATAGAACTCAAAATCGAACCCTGTGTTCATGTTAAGCCCTAATATTGGCTCATTACTCCTTAATTGGGGCATATTATATTAGTAATGTTATTTTATTTATGTCATCTTTAGGCCATTAATTGTAATTATACCTCCTAGTCTCCTATATATACCAAGGAGACATTTTCATTTTGAATCATCTTGTACTTGAACATTTAAGTGGGGTAAAAGGAGGTTGCCCCCTCGAAGAGGC
>JASDQU010220288.1:0-17897 GCA_032191745.1 Picea mariana
ATTTTCACCATAGTGATGTTCAGGGGGGGTGTTTGAGTTACTCCACACACACCTAGGATTTATTTTTCCTAAATTTTTTCCTTATTTATTATTCATAATTAGTCATTATCCAGTCTCCTATATTTTAGGGGAGAATATTCGACCTAGAGAATATTCTCTTTCAGTTGACACTTCAATTTGACTAGTTGAGTTGAGTTTAGATGTTGCATTGGTTTTGTCACCATGCAACATTGGGATCATCACCATGTTAATTAGATATTGCCTTGGTATCATCACCATATTGGCACATTATCCTTGATTCCCTGAGTTAACTCCTTAATACTCTCTATTCAGTCAGTTAACTGAGGACTAGTTGACTAGTTAACTCAACTAGGTGGCAATTCACTCCCATAACTTCCTTAGAGACTATACTAGGTGGTAGTTCAATCTCGTAACTGCTAGTGTGTGTCCAGATCACTCTATACCATCACTATGGTGCATTGGTTCTCCTCGAGTGCGCACTCAGTGAGTTATACAGAGTATATCATGTGTAAATTATTCATTATTCACAACAGTTAATGATAATTCTTTCATTCTTTCTCTCCTTCTTCTTCTTTCTCCTTTTCTCTCTGCAAATGTGTGTATTATTGTTTAGCTAGATATATTATGTGCAATTTCAACACATTTACAATACACACACTCACATACACACACACACACACACACACACACACACATATATATATATATATATATTGAAAGTAAAAAGCATTGAAAATCACATTTTACAATCTAATATGAGGGAGATGTTTGTGTTTCTAAGGTACCAGATGTAATATATTATGCAGAAACATGAATATTCAATAGATATCAATGAAATAACAAAATATGAGAAGAGAAACACCATAAATAATACCTTTATTGAAAGAAAGCAATGTTCACTTGCCTCTTTGAGGGGGAAACCTCCACTAAAGAAGAGCTCTATTATAATAATTCTCAAGACAAGCTTTCTCATGCCTCCTACTCTTATTTATAATAATTCTATCTTCTAAAAAGCATTCTATAGGAAGATATTTCTAGAAGCGGAAGCTTCTCTTAGGTCTTCTTACATTGACTTGTTCACATTTATTAAATAGGCCTTACTAACTAATTTTGTCCTTTATTACATGGAAAATATATTATGCTATCTATGTGAGGGGTTAGGTCTCTAACATGCCCTCCCTATTGAAAAAGAGTCTTATCTTCAAGTCTTAAGATGAGGAAATTGTTGTAGAATGGTAGTAGGTTCCCAAGTGGCATCATCTGGTGGAGTATCCTTCCTGTTATCACTCCAAGATTCTTTCCCTAACTGTAACGGGAATGAGCTTGGTAACTTAAATGTTCAATAATGTGTGGTAAATAAGATCAAATCAGATGACTTACTATGCTCGCATCCACTCAAAAACATACGAATCCACTCAAAGACAAAAGGCTTTCACCTATGTTGCTCAGAAGGTCAAATAAAGGTGTGGAAGCATGGAGAATTGCTTATTATATTAGTAGAATCATATACACAGTTGCATATGTAAAAGACCAATTATAACAAGCAAAAAATGATTATGAGCTAAGTCTATCAACGAAGAGATGAGGTGATAGTCATCTATCATTAGAAAAACAATGCATACAAGATTTAGTATATCAAATGAAAAGGTGAGATGATGGTCATCTATCATTAGATATACATAAAACAATATTACAAGTTACTCATAAACAAAGAAAATATGGAATGTGGAAAACTGAACTAAACATAGTGAAAGAATCTTTTGTGTCAAGATGAATCCATAAATGTCATCAATGAACTATGGCTTCAAGTATCCACAATCGAATCACAGTCCTTGGACTATTTTTCCCACCCTACTCATGATAGCCTTTGAGGGCTTAAATAAGATTTACATATATTCTAGATCCTAAAGAAATGGATCGCTAATATAATCTAATCTCTAAGTAAAATCAAATACAACAACCTAAAATTTGATACTATTTTTAAGAGATCAAAACTTATCTAAAATTGAGTCCTCAAGTGCCACACGAATTTTCCTTGAGGAGAGAGAAATCTTCTCAAATCATCATTGCCACCTGCTGATGAGTCATCTATTTTGAAATTTGGAAGTCTCTTCGAATAATCTGGCTGCAAGAGGATTTGATATCGGTGAATACATTTGTCATTATGTTCATCTAGCTATCAATTGTACCTAGAAAATGAGCATACTATCCACCTCACTTATGTCTACAAGGAGACACCAAAACTTCATCATAGTGCTTAGCAATAGATATGTATGACTTTGCAAGTACCATTTCAATTAAATCAATTGTGCATTTAAAGAATGGTGATTCTCTATACATGGCTTGTAATTCTTCTTTGTATCCTTTTGCATAGGCTGCTTCAAGGCCTGCTACAACACCAATCCATGCAGGTAAAATGAACCTAGTTTGCATCCATGTAAATATCCAAGGAATTTACGAGAGATGCCCAATCCTAGAAGAAATTTTCCTCCTTGTTGGATGGCTTCCAATATTTAGATTACCAAGCTCTACTTCAGGAGTGGCTTCATGAAAGTACTCTAAAAACTATTCATTTTCATAAATAGTGCTTCTATAATATTGTTGGCTAGTTTCTGATATCTTTTCCATTACCTCTCACCATTTCTCCTTTCTCTGTGGATCAGAGAGTTCCCATGAGAGAACCAGATGGTTGAGATTGAATGACAACATATGTAATTCCACCACCTCTCCCAATGCTTCCTCCACGGCCATGGAATAAGGTAGCTTTAATCCCAAATACTTTTCAAGTAGCTACAACATCTTCCTGTGATTTATATAGTTCCTATGCAGTAGTGAAACGCCCTAAATATTTTCTTGAATCAGAGTAACTAACCATAACCTCCTGATGTCCATTATCATTTTCAATAATATGGTTGGGGTACCAATTTATTGATAATAGCTTATGAATCACTGACTTGGCACCTCTTCAATATCTGATATGCTCTTCTATTGCATGAACCTTGTATTGTTTATTCTTGCATCCTCTCCTCGTGGTGCTTTATATGAACTAGTGCTATTGATACCTGTATATAGCCTGTGGCTCGATCTAGCTACATTCAAATGTTTTAAACACATTGAGCATTTAATATACTCTCTTGTCAACTTTCCTTCATATTATTTTGCGTTGCCTTAGAGATGAAAATTTATGGAGGATAAGTTGTCGAAAGCTCTGATTTTGGTGGCTAAGAAGGCCTTTTGAAACCTGTGCAAGCCGTTGAAAGCTATGTCTTTGAACCCGCTTCCAAAAATGTAAAAACTGAGTTTTTGCTCTATTTAATTATTCTGAGAATTCATTTATGTAAATCTCAACCAAAAACACTTGGTAGGCTGCATACTTTTGATTGATTGTGAACTGATTTGAATTTCATTATAGTTGTGTGGATTATAGCAAGTACGAACTCATGTTCTATTTGACGACTTATGTGTGGTTTAATAGATATCAATAGCCAGACTATTTGGCAATGATATCAATGTTTACTTATAGGACACCTGTGCATGTATATTTTTCTTATAAATTAAGCACTTGTAATTTCACTAAGCACCGAGCAGTTTTACATGTAATTGATATATGATATCTAGGATAGTTAAGAATTAGATCACTTTTGTACACATCATATTGTTGATGAGATTTATAAACATATATATATAATATATTTTTATACTTGAAATTATAAAGGTAAAAATGAGTGCTAACATCTGGCTCCAACTCGGATGGAGACCTCCCTACGAGGCTCCAAGAACTTAGTAGTTCTAGTTGCCTTATCCATTGGGATATGGAGTCACTGTGCAACTTCCCTCTGAACACTTTCAAAAATATTTATTCACACAAACTGACTGCGATTGCTGCAAACTTGAAGGAAAAGAAATGCTCAGACAACAAGCTTATTTCCTACACTAATATACTCTAACCATATCTCCAATTTGTTAGGCAAAGGATGACTTCCATAACAACCATCCAAGCAAATTTAATACTGAAATAATCTCATCTTTGTCACTGATCAACAAATGATGTTTGAAATGTAACAACAGTGATAAGAACTCATTTAAGAAACCATACTCACCCGAAAACATGTGCGAGCTAAGGAAATATGAAATATTCAAGTTCTCTAAAATGTAGAATTCCATGAAGGCTGCCACCAGGTCTTTGAAATGGAGATCAGAAACATGTTGATCCATGAAGAATACTTTCTCAGACATGACTGTTCCTATGCTAGAAGCCTGATCACCTTCTTGTTCTCTCAAGCTAAGATCTTGATCATTAATCATTATAATTTTCTCTTCAGAAAAGTGTGCAGAAGATGATGATAAAGAAATGTTAAAATCATATGACTAAGGATCAGTTGAAAACATATAACTGCCTATGCAATCATCGGTTATCATAGGCACATCCTGTTTTGCAAACTAATCATAAAATTTACATGCATACCTATCCATTGAGACATCTGCAATCACTAAAGAATTTGAATTACAATTTGAAATAAATTCACCTGCTTGTTGTTGTTCCAAATCTGTTTTATATTCTTTACCTTCCTGCCCAAAATCTGAACTATAATGACATACTTCTTGCTCATGTGCTTGCATATTTTCAAAGAAGTCTTGACCTCAAATTCTCCTGGAGGCATAGATGTTCTCTTCCACTCCATTTGTATCTTCAAATAGATATCCTAGAGATGAAGACTTCCTTTCTAACAAGAGAAGAACTAAATCCGAATGTAGAGACATAACATAATATATCATTGCAGTAGTCTCTATAGAACAGATCTCCAAAGTCATGTCATATTAGATACTGTAAAATATATGATTGAAAATAGGTAAAGCTTCACCCTGCTCTCTCTTCAAAGCATAGAAATCAAAAAGGTATGAATCTAGTGATTTTTACTCACCCCAATACTTCACAAAAGTATTAGAAAAATCGATCCAAGAGCCAGTAGAATCAGTTATTAGACCCTTAAACCATGTAACAACATCTCTGATCAGATACTTGGAGAAAAATCTCATGATCATATCTTCATGAACAATCTCAAATCTCTCAACGAAATCCTCAAAGGATTCCAAGTGTCTCTCAACTAAAATTTGATTCTCTCCAGAAAACTAAGGAAGATATTCCAAGTAGTTGAGAGGATAAGGATTAAGGAGATAGGGCATCCTTAAAGGCTTGAACATCTTCTTCCTAATTTTAATTTGAAAAGCAGTCGGTTGAATATGAAATTTAATAGGTTGATGACAAGGTTCAACAGTAATGCCAAAATGTGTTGAGCTCTGGGCAGGTTTGGGATCAATTTTAATTTCTTCAAGGCTACATGGTTGATTATATTTAGAAGGAATTTGAATACAATGATCATATTTATGAAAGGGATGAGGTAAAGAGACTGAATCAATATCTACAATACAAGTAGGTTGTAGATCTTCTTCTTCTAATGATGGATATATAAAAGAAGAATGAAGATTTTCTGAATATACAAAACAAAAAAATGATTCTCTTTACGTGCAGAGGGAACAGTATGAAAGAGTTGATAAAGAACAACAACAGTTCATGAAGCGGACTAAAGAACTGATACCTGGATTTAGAATTCAGCTTCTTCATATGTTGTCAATCGGATCCTCCCTAGTGGAGTCTTTAATCATGGAGTCGCCAGGCAGATGATACAGACAATTTTGTGTCCTTATTTTGTCTTCCATCAAAAGTTAGATCTATGTCGTTCTTCCCAAGGAAACTAGCTTCACTTTCGTTCCCCGACAACGACGCCAATTTGTTATCACTCCATGAGTCTTACCCTGACTGTAACGGGAATGAGCCTGGTAACTTAAATGTTCAATAATGTGTGGGAAATAAGATCAAATCAGATGACTTACTATGCTCACATCCACTCAAAAACATACGAATCCACTCAAAGACAAAAGGCTTTCAACTATGTTTCTCAGAAGGTCAAATAAAGGTGTGGAAGCATGGAGAATTGCTTATTATATTAGTAGAATCATATACACAGTTGTGGATGTAAAAGACCAATTACAATAGGAAGAAAATGATTATGAGCTAAGTCTATCGACAAAGAGATGAGGTGACAGTCATCTATCATTAGAAAAAGAATGCATACAAGCTTTAGTATATCAAATGAAAAGGTGAGATGATGGTCATCTGTCATTAGATATACATAAAAAATATATATACAAGTTACTCATAAACATAGAAAAGCTGGAATGTGGAAAACTAAACTAAACACAGTGAAAGAAACTTTTGTGTAAAGATGAATTCATAAATGTCATCAATGAAGTATGGCTTCAAGTATCCAAAATTGAATCAGAGTCCTCGGACTGTTTTTCCCCCTACTCATGATAGCCTTTGATCTAAAAATGAAGAAGACTTGAAAAAACTTGAAAATTATTGCAAGTGAATGTTATGTGTTTAAAGAAAAAGGATCAGTTTGCAACACATAGATTAAAGGATTACTTATGCAAATTACACATAGACAGCAGCATAATCTTTGAACATAAACACATAAGCATAGCAATTGATAAAGGAGTTCACCCCTCTCTTGGGCTAGATCTACTGGTCCAGCTTCCAATGGATCATTATTATTAATTTATCAAAAATTTCTCAAAAACATGTCTTACAATGCTCAAACTGACAAACCGACTGCTCCAATGGCTTCCCAGCGTCCCAAAACCCCTATATGGGCTCTTTCGGCACCTCAATCGGTCGAAAAATGAAGAAGTTAGGCCTCCTGGAAGTCCCCCTCTTCAAGCTTGCTGTCTCTGCATCTACAAAATGCACCCCCTCTGAATTGAACCTGGCTCACACGCTCATTTAAGTGAAAAAACCCAGCACCAGGTGCAACCGCGCCAACGGTGCAAACCGTAGGACGGTTAAGGGTGCGCCAGCCCCTAACCGCCTCGGCACCTGGGCATATGGCACATGGAACCTCGGGCTATGGAAAAAGTTGGTTAATCTATTTCAAATGTTGGAACTAACCCCATGCTCCACACATGGTCACATGGAAAACCATGTGACTGAGTTCCGCGCCCATGTGAAATGGGGCCACGTTACATAACCGCGCGATTTTCATGTGTTAACTTCCCGCGCATACACAATGGTTATACGGTTTATACAACGGACTATGGTTCAAAACCCCCACACCAATCGTTTGAACTCCACGCAAAGGTATGGTGATATTACATTGCCAATGACCACGGGCCGGGGCTTAGCCTCGGCCCGACCCTCACCCAATATACAAAAAGGTCAAACATAAATACATTAAAACTTGTATATATAACAAGCAATAAACTGTGGCCCATTGGTCAGGCGGTCGTGCAAAGGCACTAGGTGAATGGGAGGTCCANTAATCTTTGAACATAAACACATAAGCACAACAATTGATAAAGGAGTTCACCCCTCTCTTGGGCTACATCTCCTGGTCCAGCTTCCAATGGATCATTATTATTAATTGCTCAAAAAGTGCTCAAAAACATGTCTTACAATGCTCAAAGTGACAAACCGATTGCTCCAATGGCTTCCCAGCATCCCAAAACCCCTGTTTGGGCTCTTTCGGCACCTCAATCGGTCGAAAAACGAAGAAGTTAGGCCTCCTGGAAGTCCCCCTCTTCAAGCTTGCTGTCTCTGCATCTACAAAACGCACCCCCTCTGAATTGAACCTGGCTCACATGCTCATTTAAGCACAAAAACCCAGCACCGGGCACAACCGCACCAACGGTGAAAACCGTAGGATGGTTAAGGGAACGCCAGCCCCTAACTGCCTCGGCACCTAGGCATATGGCGCATGGAACCTCGGGCTATGGAAAAAGTTGGTTAATTCGTTTCAACCGTTGGAACTAACCCTGCGATCCACACATGGTCACATGGAAAACCATGTGACCGAGTTCCGTGCCCATGTGAAATGGGGCCACGTTACATAACCGCGCGATTTTCATGTGTTAACTTCCCGCGCATACACAATGGTTATACGGTTTATACAACGGACTATGGCTCAAAACCCTCACGCCAACCATTTGAACTCTGCGCAAAGGTATGGTCATATTACATTGTCAGTGACCACGGGCTGGGGCTTAGCCCCGGCCCGACCCCCGCCCAATATACAAAAAGGTCAAACATAAATACATTAAAACTTGTATATATAACAAGAAATAAACTATGGCCCATTGGTCAGGCGGTCGGGCGAAGGCGCTAGGTGAATGGGAGGTCTGGGGGTCGAATCCTGGGGACTCCCACATAAGTTTTACACAACCATATGAACCAAAAATGAGTGACACGTGGTGCCTCTGGATTGGGCCACGTCTCCTCACAACATTTGCCAGGTACAGGACACATGTCAACACCTAACTTGCCAACAATCAACCAATAAACAACTGCCACATCATCATCGTACAGTCTGTACGGCCCTACCACGTCAGACCGTGCGGACTGTACGGACTATACGGACAGGTACAGTCAGCATCAAAATTTTTGCCTATTTGGCTTGGTGAACAGATCGCGATATCTTCTCCATACGGTGTCCATTTGACAAAGTAAATATACCGCTGGAATCAGGAAGACGAGACGGATGCAATGGCACTGTTTTCATCGCATTCCGAGCACTTTGAAAATTGAGCAAAATTTGATCCCCTGATCAGCCTTTGAGGTCTTAAATAAGATTTACATACATTATAGATCCTAAAGAAATGGATCTCTAATCTAATCAAATCTCTAAGTAAAATCAAATACAACAACCTAAACTTTGATCCTATTTTTAAGAGATCGCATCTTATCTAAAATTGAGTCCTGAAGTGCCACACAAATTTTCCTTGAGGAGAAAGAAATATTCTCAAATCATCATTGCCACCTACTGATGATTCATCTGTTTTGAAACCTGGAAGTCTCTTGGAATAATCTGGCTGCAAGAGGATTTGTTCTGGACGAATACATTTGTCATTATGTTCATCTACCTGTCAACTGTACCTAGAAAATGGGCATACTTTGCACCTAACTTCTGTGTATAAGGAGACACCGAAAATTCATCATAGTTCTTAGCAATAGATATGTCTGACTTTGCATGTACCATTTCAATTAAATAAATTATGCATTGAAATAATGGTGATTCTCTATACATGGCTTGTAATTCTTCTTTGTATCCTTTTGCACAGGCTACTTCAAGGGTTGCTCCAACACCAAGCCATGCAGGTAAAACGAACCTAGTTTGTGTCCATGCAAATATCCAAGGAATTTCCTAGAGATGCCCAATCCCAGTAGACGTTTTCCTCCTTATTGGACAACTTCCAATATTTATATTGCCAAGCTTTCCTTCAAGACTGGCTTCATGAAAGTACTCTAAAAACTGTTCATTTTCATAAATGGTTCTTCTATAATATTGTCGGTTGGTTTCTAATATCTTTTGCATTACCTCTCACCATTTCTCCCTTCTCTATGGATCAGAGAGTTCCTGTGAGAGAACCAGATGGTTGAGATTGAATGACAAGATATGTAGGTCCACCACCTCGCCCAATGCTTCCTCCATGGCCATGGAATAAGGTTACTTTAATCCAAATCCTTTTCAAGCAGCTACAACATCTTCCTATGCTTTATATAGTTCCTATGCAGTAGTGAAACGCCCTGAATATTTTCTTGAATCAGAGTAACTAACCATAACCTCGTGATGTCCATTATCATTTGCAATAATATGGTTTTGGTACCAATCTATTGATAATAGCTTCTGAATCATTGACCCGACACCTCTTCACAATATGACATCCTATGCTATTGCATGCACCTTGTATTGTTTATGCTTGCATGATCTCTTCGTGGTGCTTTATATGAATTGGTGCTATCGATACCTGTACATAGCTTGTGGCTCGATCTACCTTCATTCAAATGTTTTAAACACATTGAGCATTTAGTATACCCCCTTGTTGACTTTCCTTCATATGCTTGTGTGTTTCCTTAGAGACCAAAATTTATGGAGGATAAGCCATCGAAAGCTCCGATTTTGGTGGCTAAGAAAGCTTTTTGAAACTTGTGCAAGCCGTCGAAAGATCTGTCTTTGAAACCGCTTCCAAAAATGTAAAAACTGAGTCTTTACTCTATTTAATTATTCCAAGACTTCATTTCCGTAAATCTCAACCAAAAACACTTGGTAGGCTGTGTACTTTTGATTGGTTGTGCGTTGATTTGAATTTCATTGTAGTTGCGTCGCTTACAGCAGGTACTAAATCGTGTTCTATTTGTCGACATATGTGTGTTTTAATATCTATCAACAACCAGATGATTTGGCATTGATATCAATGTTTTCTTATAGGACACTTGTGCCTGTATCTTTTGCTTATAAATCAAGCACTTGTAATTTCACTAAGCATCGAGCAGTTTTACATGTAATTGATATATGATATCTAGGATAGTCAAGAATTAGATCACTTTTGCACACATCATATTTTTGATGATATTTATAAATATATATATATATATATACTTGAAACTATAAAGGTAAAAATGAGTGCTAACATCTGGCTCCAACTAGCATGGAGACCTCCCTGGGAGGCTCCAAGAACCTAGTAGTTCTAGTCTCCTTATCCATTGGGCTATGGAGTCATTGTGAAACTTCCCTCTGCAAACTTTCAAAGCCTCTCTTTATTCACACAAACTAACTGCTATTGCTGCAAACTTGACGGAAAAGAAATGCTCGGACAGCGAGCTTATTTCCTACACTAAGATACTCTAACCATATCTCCAATTGTCAAGTAAAGGATGGCTTCCATAACATCCATCCAAGAAACTTTAATACTAAAATAATATCATCTCTATCATTGATCAACAGATGATGTTTGAAATGTAACAACAGTGATAAGAACTCATTTAAGAAACCATTCTCACCTGAAAACATGTGTGAGCTAAGTAATTATGAAATCTTCAAGTTCTCTGAAATGTAGAATTCCATGAAGGCTGCCACCGGGTCTTTGAAATAGAGATCATAAACATGCAGATCCATAAAGAATACTTGATCAACCATGATTGTTGCTATGCTAGAAGCATGATCACCTTCTTTTTCTCTCAAGTTGAGATATTGACCATTAATCATTATAATTTTCTCTTCATAAAAGTGCTCAGAAGATGATGATAAAGCAATGTTAAAATCATATGAATAAGGATCAGTTGAAAATATATAATTGCCTATGAAATCATCAGTTATCATAGGCTCATCTTGTTTTGTAAACTGATCATAAAATTTACATGCATACCTGTCCATTGAAACATTTGAAATCACTGAAGAATTTGATTTACAATTTAAAATAAATTCACATGCTTGTTGTTGTTCCAAATCTGCTTTATACTCTTTAACTTCCTACCCAAAATTGAAAGTGTACTGACATTTTGCTTGCTCATGTGCTTGCATATTTTCAAATAAGTCTCAACCTTGGATTCTCCTAGAGGCATATATGTTCTCTTCCACTCCTTTTGTATGTTCAAATAGCTGACCTAAAGATGAAGACTTCCTTTCTAACAAGAGAAGAACTAAATCTAAATGTTGAGCCATAACATAAAGTATCATTGTAGTAGTCTATGTAAGACGGATATCCAAAGGCATGCCATAGTAGATACTGTAAAATATTCGATTGAAAATAGGCAAAGCTTCACCTTGCTCTCTCTTCAAAGCATAGAAATTAGCAAGGTATGAATCTAGTGATTTGTACTCACCCCAATACTTCACAAAAGTATTAGAAAAATCGATCCAAGAGCCAATAGAATCAATTATTAGACCCTTAAACCATGTAGTAGCATCTCTGATCAGAGACTTGGAGAAAAATCTCATGATCACATCTTCATGAACAATCTCAAATCACTCAAAAAAATCCTCAAAGGATTCCAAGTGTCTCTCAGCTAAAATTTGATTCTCTCCAGAAAATCGAGGAAGATATTCAAAGTAGTCTAGAGGATAAGGATTAAGGAGATAGGGCAGCCTTAAAGGCTTGAACATATTCATCCTAATTTGAAACGTAGTTGGCTGAATATGATATTTAATAGGTTGATGACAAGGTTCAGCAGTAATGCCAAAATGGTTGAGCTCTAGACAGGTTTGGGATCAATTTTAATTTCTTCAAGGTTACATGGCTGATCAGATTTAGAAGGAATTTGAATATAGTGATAATCTTTATGTAAGAGCTTAGGTAAAGAGACTGAATCAATATCTACAATACAAGCATGCTGTAGATCTTCTTCTTCTAATGATGGATAGATAAAAGAAGAATGACGATTTTATGAATATACAAAACAAAAAATGATTCTCTTTACGTGCAAATGGAACAGTATGAAAGAGCTGATAAAGAACAACAACAGTTCATGAAGCAGACAAAAGAACTGATACCAGGATTTAGAATTCAGCCTCTTCATATTTTGTCAATTGGATCCTCCCCAGTGGAGTCTTTAATTGTGGAGTTTCCAGGTAGATGATATAGATAATTATGTGTCCTCCTTTTGTCTGCCATCAAAAGTTGGATCTATGTCGTTCTTCCCAGGGAAACTAGCTTCACTTTTGTTCCCCGGCAACGACGCCAATTTGTTATCACTCTAGGAGTCTTCCCTAACTGTAACGGGAATGAGCCTGGTAACTTAAATGTTCAATAATGTGTGGGAAATAATATCAAATCAGATGACTTACTATGCTCACATCCACTCAAAAACATATGAATCCACTCAAAGACAAAAGGATTTCAAATATGTTGATTAGAAGGTCAAATAAAGGCATGGAAGCATGGAGAATTGCTTAATATATTAGTAGAAACATATACACAACTCTGTATGTAAAAAGCCAATTATAACAGGAAGAAAATGGTTATGAGCTAAGTCTATCAACGGAGAGATGAGGTGACAATCAGTTGTCATTAGAAAAATAATGCATACAAGATTTAGTATATCAAATGAAAAGGTGAGATGATGGTCATCTATCATTAGATATACATAGAACAATATATACAAGTTACTTGTAAACATAGAAAATATGGAATGTGGAAAACTGAACTAAACACAATGAAAGAAACTTTTGTGTCAAGATGAATTCATAAATGTCATTAATGAAGTATGGCTTCAAGTATCCAAAATTAAATCATAGTCCTTGGACTGTTTTTTCCCCCCTACTCATGATAGCCTTTGAGGGCTTAAATAAGATTTACATACATTATATATCCTAAAATAATGGATCTCTAATCTAATCAAATCTCTAAGTAAAATCAAATACAACAACCTAAACTTTGATCCTATTTTTAAGAGATCGGATCTTATCTAGAATTGAGTCCTCAAGTGCCACACGAATTTTCCTTGAGGAGAAAGAAATCTTCTCAAATCATCATTGCCACCTGCTGATGAGTCATCTATTTTGAAAGCTATAAGTCTCTTGGAATAATCTGGCTACAAGAGGATTTGATCTGGGCGAATACATTTGTCATTATGTTCATCTAGTTGTCAAATGTACCTAGAAAATGGGCATACTCTGCACCTAACTTCTGTCTACAAGGAGACACAGAAACTTCATCATAGTTCTTAGCAATAGATATGTCTGACTTTGCAAGTACCCTTTCAATTAAATCAATTGTGCATTGAAATAATGGTGATTCTCTATACATGGCTTGTAATTATTCTTTGTATCCTTTTGCATAGGATGCTTCAAGGCTTGCTCCAACACCAAGCCATGCACGTAAAACGAACCTAGTTTGTGTCCATACAAATATCCAAGGAATTTATCAAAGATGCCCAATCCCAGAAGACGTTTTCCTCCTTGTTGGA
This sequence comes from Picea mariana, assembly GCA_032191745.1. Classification (NCBI taxonomy): domain Eukaryota; kingdom Viridiplantae; phylum Streptophyta; class Pinopsida; order Pinales; family Pinaceae; genus Picea; species Picea mariana. The sequence goes on from JASDQU010220288.1 coordinate 13,820, forward strand.
TGGCTTCCAATATTTAGATTACCAAGATCTACTTGAGGAGTGGCTTCACAAAAGTACTCTAAAAACTGTTCATTTTCATAAATAGTTCTTTTATAATATTGTCGGTTGGTTTCTGATATAGTTTCCATTACCTTTCACCATTTTTCCCTGCTCTGTGGATTGGTGAGTTCTCATGAGAGAACCAGAAGGTTGAGAATGAATCACAAGATATGTAGGTCCACCACCTTGCCCAATGCTTCCTCCACAGCCATGGAATAAGGTAACTTTAATCCCAAATCCTTTTCAAGCATCTACAACATCTTCCTGTGCTTTATATAGTTCCTATGCAGCAGTGAAACGCCTTGAATCTTTTCTTGAATCAGAGTAACTGACCATAACCTCCTAATGTCCATTATCATTTGCAATAATATGGTTGTGCTACCAATCTATTGATAGTAGCTTATGAATCACTGACCCGACACCTCTTCACAATCTAATATCCTCTGCTATTGCATGAACCTTGTATTGTTTATGCTTGCATGCTCTCCTTGTGGTGCTTTAAATGAACTGGTGCTATCGATACCTGTACATAACATGTGCCTCGATCTATCTTCATTCAAATGTTTTAAACACATTGAACATTTAGTATACTCCCTTGTTGACTTTCCTTCATATGCTTGTGTGTTGCCTTAGAGACCAAAATTTATGGAGGATAAGTCGTCGAAAGCTCTGATTTTGGTGGCTAAGAAGGATTTTTGAAACTTGTGCAAGCCCTTGAAAGATCTGCCTTTGAAACTGCTTTCAAAAATGTAAAAATTGAGTCTTTTCTCTATTTAATTATTCTGATACTTTATTTCTGTAAATCTCAACCAAAAACACTTGGTAGGCAGCGTGCTTTTGATTGGTTGTGCGCTAATTTGAATTTCATTGTAGTTGTGTGGCTTACAGTAGGTACTAACTCATGTTCTATTTGATGACAAATATGTGGTTTAATATCTATCAACAACCAGACGATTTGGCATTGATATCAATGTTTGCTTATAGGACACCTGTGCGTGTATCTTTTGCTTATAAATCGAGCACTTGTAATTTCACTGAGCACCGAGCAGTTTTACATGTAATTGATATATGATATCTAGGATAGTTAAGAATTAGATCACTTTTGCACACATCATATTTTTTTTATGAGATTTATAAAAATATATATATAATATGTATTTTTATACTTGAAATTATAAAGGTAAAAATGAGTGCTAACATCCGGCTCCAACTGGGATGGAAACCTCCCTGCGAGGCTCTAAGAACCTAGTAGTTCTAGTCGCCTTATCCAATGGGCTATGGAGTCATTGTGCAACTTCCCTCTGCAAACTTTCAATTCCTGTCTTTATTCACACAAACTGACTACTATTGTTGCAAACTTGACGGAAAAGAAATGCTTGTAAAATGAGCTTATTTCCTACACTAATCTACTCTAACCATATCTCCAATTTGTTAGGTAAAGGCTAGCTTCCATAACAGCCATCCAATAAACTTTAATACTGAAATAATATCATCTATGTCACTGATCAACAAATGATGTTTGAAATGTAACAACAATGATAAGAACGCATTTAAGAAACCATACTCAACCGAAAACATGTGCGAGCTAAGGAAATCTGAAAGCTTCGAGTTCTCTGAAATGTAGAATTCCATGAAGGTTGCCACCGGGTCTTTGAAACAAAGATCATAAACATGTTGATCCACGAAGAATACTTTCTCATCCATGACTATTCCTATTCTAGAAGCCTGATCACCTTTTTTTTCTCTCAAGCTGAGATCTTAATCATTAATCATTATAATTTTCTCTTCAAAAAAGTGCTCAGAAGATGATGATAAAGCAATGTTAAAATCATATGAATAAGGATCAGTTGAAAATATATAATTTCCTGGTCAATCATCAATTATCATAGGCTCATCCTATTTTGCAAACTGATCATAAAATTTACACGCATACCTGTCCATTGAAACATCTGCAATCACTAAAGAATTTGATTTACAATTTAAAATAAATTCACATGCTTGTTATTGTTACAAACCTGCTTTATACTCTTTACCTTCCTGCCCAAAATCTGAAGTGTACTGACATTCTTCTTGCTCATGTGCTTGCATATTTTCAAAGAAGTCTCGACCTCAGATTCTCCTAGAGGCATAGATGTTCTGTTCCACTCCTTTTGTATCTTCAGATAGCTGTCCTAAAGATGAAGAATTCCTTTCTAACAAGAGAAGAACTAAATCTGAATATTGAGCCATAAAATAATATATCATTGCAGTATTCTCTGTAGGCTGGATATCCAAAGGCATGTCATAGTAGATACTGTAAAATCTTCGATTGAAGATAGGCAAAGCTTCACCCTGCTCTCTCTTCAAAGCATAGAAATCAGCAAGGTATGAATCTAGTGATTTGTACTCACCCCAATACTTCACAAAAGTATTAGAAAAATCAATCCAAGAGCCAATAGAATCAGTTCTTAGACCCTTAAACCATGTAGCAGCATCTCTGATTAGAGACTTGGAGAAAAATCTCATGATCACATATTCATGAACAATCACAAATCCCTCAACAAAAGCCTCAAAATATTCCAAGTGTCTCTCAGCTAAAATTTGATTCTCTCTAGAAAACTGGGGAAGATATTAAAAGTAGTCGAGAGGATAAGGTTTAAGGAGATAGGGCAGCCTTAAAGGCTTGAACATCTTCATCCTAATTTTAATTTGAAAAGCAGTCGGCTGAATATTAAATTTAATAGGTTCATGACAAGGTTCAACAGCAATGCCAAAATGTGTTGAGCTCTGGACAGGTTTGGGATCAATTTTAATTTCTTCAAGGTTATGTTAGCAATAATTCTAGTCATAGGTTCAAGAAGCATTCGGCCCCGCTAGTCACACAAAGTGCTCAAGCGTAGCTCAGAGAATTTTTGTTTTTCCAAGTAGCGGATCAAGCGAGCGAGCAAAGTTTTGATATTGGCAGCCGAGATCCATCCACGAAGAAGATCAACGGTCATCGGGATCTCGGAGTTGTCAATTCACCTGACATTTAGCAGTAAAGGGGTCCTTTCTATGGGGAGGCTAATTATAGGTCGTTCGATCCAGGGGCGCGTGTTGCAAGGGCTGGCCATCTCGGCGTTTCGCCCGTCGTGACTTCAACACACAAAGGGAAGCTCTATTATTTCGTGAGACGCGAAGTGCCGAGAGCATCTGGGAACTCGGGCCCACAGAAGTGTCGAGAGGATCAGAGCCGTTCTTCAGAGGAGACACGTGGCGAGAGATCCCACAGAGTCGGGAATCGGGGAATTGAAATTCCCGTGCACATGGCAGCAGGAATCGCAATATGCCGATACGCGATTTCCCGATGGAGCTGAGGACTATAGTGGAGTACAGGTGGCAGGATATCAATAGTCCGAAGGATGCGTGCTCGTCGACATCGAAAACGCTGAAACTCCAATGGGGGTTTGGCTATGGTCACGCGAGGACAGGTCATATGGATCATGTTTTAGCCGGTAGGGGCTAGCCCCTAGGAAAGGAGCTCATCGCACATCGGGATATCGAGGATCCCGGATACAAGGAACTCGCGCACTCCAAACTCGCGAATCCTGAATCCCCAAAATCCTGAAACATTCATCACAGACCTCCATTACCTATCCCCTACCGCCACGTCCTGTTTCCCGTATCATGACATCTTCATTTTCTTCTCAGCCACTATGTTCCTCCACCTGGCTCGTACACTTCAAAACTCATGGATCCTGTCACTTGTATCCGCCCTATCGTTTTCCCTGACCGATCACCGTCCATTCACCACTTCACGTCAACTCGTCAGTCTTACCATGATTCCTCCAAGAAAGATTAAAATGGTAGAATATGAAGGTTTCCATGTCCTGTAGCTACAGAGTTGGCCAGGGCCTTCCCCGATCCCAATGGAACAGTTATTGCGGCAGTTGATGGTGGTTGAACATCGTTTCCTCCATAAATGGAAAGTCTAGAATTGACTGTAAGCTTGTCAATTCTTTCTCAGGTCCTTTGGAACGCGATTGCGTCTGACTGAAGTCCACGACTGCCCAGAGACTGC
>JASDQU010220289.1:0-12647 GCA_032191745.1 Picea mariana
TTGACAGTTTGAAGACAACAAAACAAGAGAAGGAAGATGAAAATGATGAAACCAACACTCCAGAACAAGGTGAACAACAAGATAGAAGACTAGAATTTAGAAAGAATGAGACATCAAGAAGATCCTCTCCCATCAGGTATGAAAGAAATCATTATGAAGGAAACTACAAAAGAATAGATCGTGAATCCAGATGGACCACACCACAAAGAAGATCACTTACTCCCAGGTATCAAAATTTTGGACACAAGGAAATCAATTGTAGAATCAATGAAAGGAATAACTATGCAAGCTACATGAATGGTGAAAATAGTAGATATGGAAATGTTCATAGACCTGTCAACAAAAATTATAATCCATTTGACCCATTAATGGATCAAAATATTGTATGTTACAAGTGCAATAATTTTGGTCATAAAGCACGAGATTGCAAAGAGATGAAGGAAGATAATCATATGCCAAATGTCTGTATACCAACTACAACATGGAAAAGGAAAGAAATTCCACAAAATGAAAACTGTCAAATAACATTGGTCGCTAAAGAATGCAAAGAAGAAGATGAATGGTTCATAGACAGTGGGTGCTCATCTCATATGACTGGAGATCAAAGAAAATTTGTCAGCTTGAAGAAAAAGGGTATGTTACATTTGGAGATGACTCATCTACTAAAATACTTGGAAAAGGAATTGTAAAGCTTGGAAGTGAAAATGTAAAAGCAGGAAAATCCCTATTGGTTGAAGATTTGAAGCATAATCTCCTCGGTGTCGGCAAAATATGTGATCAAGGATACACTCTTACATTTGACTCCCAAAAATGTAAAATCAGAGAAAATAACTCAGGAAGATTGGTTGCAACTGCAACAAGAACATCGAACAACATATACATCCTAGACATGAAGAAGAGAGAGAAGATAGAAGCCACAGAAAAGGATTCCAAGGAAGAAAAAGTTCCAAAGACCAAAAATAAGGATGAAGTATTATTGAGTGCCACATGTTCAGGGGGAGTAGCCCCAAAGAAGAGAGTTACCTTTTTCCATTAAACTCATGGGGAAAAGCCCTACCCTTTTCCATTTATTTCAAAGGGGGAGAGAAATTGGGATCATGATGATAGGGGGAGCATGAGTGTTGCCATCAATGACAAAGGGGGAGATTGTTGGAAGATTGCTTGTTGCCATTGATGTCAACCCTAGTCATGGGTTTTGGACCGATGGATTGATGAAGGTATTTGGACATGAAGGACAATGCACATGCAGATACAACACCCATGGATGGATAGTATACATCATGTTGTTTCCAGTGGTATGTGGCATGTCACATGGATCCTAATGGTTGAGGAGAAATGAATTTTTGAAGATGACAAAGTGAATTGAAGAAGGAAATACATGTAGGCCCTAAAGATAATTAAAGAATAGAATTACAAAATAATAAAGGGTCGGGTCGGCCCTAATGTTAAAAGGAAGTGACATAAATGGTATAAATAAATATCATTATACATTCATTTGATACACAAGTCGAATTTCAGAGGAAAATCAGAAGTAAAAAGGGACGGATTTCAAGGGAGGATGAAGTCTTTTGGTGATGTGTTCTAAGTATCAACACTAATATGAAGTCAACTAATAAAAAACTGACTCTCAATGCTCAAAACTTTGGATATCTAAACATTTAAATAAAATAGTAAAATTCAAAAAGACCATAGTTGATCAAGAACTTTGGATATGCTAACATATAATACATTGGGAATAGCAAAGCTGGAGATAAGACCCCGAATCTATTATCCAATGAGATCATGACATATATGGTTTTTTTATTATATAAAAAATAACGTTTTTAGTTCTCTAGTTTGAACAATAGAGATTATGCAAAAAAAAATAGTCAAAGCATAAACTAATATGAAGTCAACAAATTATCAATCGCTATAGTCCCTCTACGCCTTCGGCGGGGACTAATAATCAATTGTCATTTTAATTAAAAAATATACTTTCTTATTATTAGTACCTGCCAAAGCAGCTACTATAGTAATCGCTAGGGTTGGAAATCTATTTATTTTGTAAATTATAACCCAAAGTTTTTTTAATATATCTATTATTCCAATTTATTTCTAAAAACAATAATTTTTCTATTTTCCTAATTTTATGGATTGAATTTTTCATTGGCCAAAATCATTTTGATGTGATATGAATCTCCTTATTTTAAAACAATTTATCAAAGTTAAAAATTATTTTATAAAATAAATTTATATGATTCACCACTTTGGAGGTTGTGGCTTTGTAGCATTGCAGTCTATTGTAGTCGATGAATGCTTGATGCTACAGTATATGTCTATGTCTAGCACTGCAGTGGTTCTAGTCAATGCCTTTTCTTCTGACAACCTACATGCATGCAAGCTATGTGACAACCTACATGCATCCTAACAAGGCATGCATGTGGCAACCTACATGCATCCTAACAAGGATTCATGGGTGGATGAATAGGCTTACATGATGTTCAGCTTTGCACCCTAGTGTTAGGTTTGGGTACATGAGGTTCAGCTTGGACATAGGTAGGTGTTCACTTGCTTCGCCTCTCGGCAGTTGACAGTCATTTTAATTTATATTTCTATCTATATATTGAGCTATTCAAATCCTTTATCCATGGTCGATTACTAGAGAAGTTAGAGTAAATTACTCCAAGTTCATCGTGTTCAAAGCAACTAGTCCCTATATCTACATACCTATAATGATCATACCTCACACTTGTCGATAGAGAGAAGTTCAAATCATGAGCCAATTAGAAGCACTGGGAAGAAAATATGAAAAATAAATCCTTTCAGTGCAATCGCTCCTCAACTCGATATCAAAATAATTTTGAAAGAATTTCCTGCACCTCAGCTCCTCTTCTGTGCAATAGTTGAATGATCCGCATTGGTGAGGAGGAGATTAATGTCTATGTATGGATACTCCACAACAACCTAAATGGAAGCTTCAAGTATCGATGTTATTCTTGAGAAACAAATATTATAGTTGAATACTATATTGTAATTTCGTGTAACAAAAACTGCTCACCCAGATTTGATTTGGAATCAAATGATGTTTGGAGTAGAGATGATGTTGAAATTTACTACATAGTAATCATATTATCTCCTACAACTTCCTGCAACAAAATTTGTTTAGCTAACCAATGAATTAAGTTGCATTTACGAGAATGTTCAAGTCATCCGCCTTAATAACCAATGAATCACTTCCACTACAAGCGTCATGATTTTATTTATGGTGTTACTGAGTAAAGCGGAAAAAGAGGTTCATGTACATTTCAATCATTAATATGTAACACAAGTACTAGAATTTACTTTCTAATTTTGAAGACTTGAGAGTAAGGATTTTGTGATTGAGAAGGATGTCATTTCTCTAAGAATCATGTTTAAAAAAATAATTACAGTCATGGGTAGATTGTTTCCCCGAGCTTTGTCTGATACAATGTTTTTTCTTCTGCAGCTAGCTAGCATGATGTAGGGAAGTTTCTCCTGATAGAAGCCGTAAATTTATGACACCTAAGAACAAAATAAACTTCTTAATCTGTAATTGGATGGATCTTACTTCCTCTTCCATTGATTTCCACTTTTTCCCGACAGACTTGGACAACTTAATGCTACAAATTAAAGAGAAATTTTTTTTAACAAATACATGCAAATTTTAAGGTTTTAGACCTCATTAACATGATCTTTAAAATGAACAGAATGGAAATCATCAATTATTCACCATGATAGTCGTTTTGATATCAATATTTTATTTTTCAATTCCTCTTTGAAGCTCGACCTGCTCATCAATTGAGTTATATGTTCTTAAATATTTTGTTCTTTATTATTAACATTCAACAAGATATGGGTAAGAGAATCTTATGAAAACATAAGGCCTTTCAATTCCATACATGAAGAGTATGAAATCCATGCTAGGGCATTTCGTGTTGTTGGACTTCTTGGATCCTTTTTTTCCATCACCTTTACTTTCTTTCTTTCATGGCAATATTTTGTTGTTACTTTCATTTTCTCGTTCGAGCTGTTGAACAAACAATTTTATTAGTAATCTTGTGAGAGTTAGGTCTGTGTTGAAAATATATCAAAGCATCAAAAGATTGAGAATATATCAAAGCATCATAAGATTGACATATTTAAGGACTATGCCTTGACCTAGTAAATAGGTTTAAATCTAATATATAGTCTCTAAGGGGGTAAGCCTGGTAAATCTCTACAACTTATCAGTTTTTTCGAAAGCTTGGCTTAATAAGACTTGGATATAAGAAGTTTGGGGCTTGTTATCTCCTCGACGCATTACTTGAAGGCTTGCACACATCCAACACAAGAAAGGTTGTACACAGGCACACATCCCCACATTATAAGATCTTTAGAAGTTGGTTCAGGTCAACATTCATTGGTAAGATAGAAAGAAGAAAGCACCGACTAAACTTGGGGTGATTTACGTGTTGTCTACGTCTCTAGTGATGTGTCTCTAGTGATTCTTCTCACTTCGATGCTTGCATATCAAGCTCGGATTGGAAGCATCGAGGAAAAACTTTGAAACAAGGTGCATCACACCTTTTCTCCCTCTCTCTCTTTCTAATTAGTTAAACGAAATTCAAAGGGATGTTAGTGTCCACTTGTGTTTTTCTATCTTAGTTTAGGGGTCAGTAATCCAAGGGAAATTTCACCTGTCCGCAGGGTAATATTTCTATAACAAAAATTGGCGACTCCACTAGGGAAGGACATTGACTTGTCTTTCCTTGGATTGTCTGAGCTTTTTCTCACCTTCAGATCTTATTTTTTGTTTGTTTATGATCTACTTCCCTTTCTCTCTTCTTAATTGAAGATTTCACATAGTCTTTGGAAAAAATTTCTATTGTTTTAGCCTTTTTTCTTATTTTTTGGGAAGGGAAATGCTCCTCTACTGTGTACACCAAAGCGTTGATCTAGGATCAACGCTCCCCTGTAGTGTATACCAGAGCATTGTAGCACTCTGTCCCTTTCGAAACAAGAGCGTTGATCTTTTTTCTAGGTCTTTCTGCCCCTTTCTGCTCACTTTTTCTCAGTCTGATCCTAAGGGGATTTTTTCTCATAGACCTTTGAATACTCTTGACTTTGTTTTGCTAAGAGTTGGGAATTTATCACTCATTTGTGTCTATCCTTTGAGTTTGCAAATTTTCTCTTAGTTGTGGTCCCCTTGGGTTAATAGGATCCCTCGGTTCTTTTTTCCTTTTGACTTTATCTGATCTTCATCTCATAAAGCTTTTAGATTGCTTGATTGTTTAGTATTGTTCATCAACTAGGGTTTGCAAGGGTTGCTTGGTATTGCTCGTTCCTAAGTGGAAATAGGAAGTGGTTACAATTGATTTTATTACAAAGCTTCCCAAAACAGTGAAGCAACATGATTCCATCATGGTGGTGGTGGATAAAATAACCAAGGCAACACATTTTATCCCTGTGAAGACAACACACAAGGAAACAAATATTGCAAAGATTTACATGAAAGGAGTTTCCAGGATACATGGGTTTCCTAAGGCAATTGTTTCAGATAGAGATCCAAAATTCATGCCTAATTTTTTGAAAGGTTTGTTCAAAGTATTTGGAACAAACTTGAATCTCAATATAGTGTATCGCCTAGAGTCAGATGGGAAAACAGAGAAGACTAATAAAATCATTGAAGATATGTTCAGAATGTATGTGATGGACCAGCCATCAAAGTGGGAAGACTACATCCACTCAGTAGAATTTTCTTACAATAATGGGTATCAAGCCTCATTGAAAATGAGCCCATTTGAAGCATTGTATGGAAGATATTGAAACACATGAGTGAGTTGGGATAACCTAGGAGACAAAGTTGTCATTGGGCCAAATTTTTTGAGAGAAATGGAAGAGAAAATGACAAAGATCGAGAAGAATTTAAAGGTTGCCTAGGACAAGAAGAAAATTTATGTAGACAAGAACAAAGTTTTTAGAGATTTTAAAGTGGGCAAACATGTTTTTCTAAAAGTGAAAGCCAAAAGAAGTTCGCTAAGATTGGGTTGATGCCCAAAGTTGGTAGCAAGATATTGTGGGTCTTTCGAAATCTTAGAGAAGATAGGGGTAGTTGCATACATGGTAGCATTGTCAGTATCCATGAGAGTGCATAATGTATTTCCAGGTGGAACCAGTTCGCATTTTGAACTGGATATTCAAGGTGCTCAGGAAGAAATCCATAGGGTTGGTAAAGGTTCAATGGACATGCTATGGTATTGAAGATGGAACATGGGAACATGAAGAAACTATATGGGAGGAATACCCACAAATATTTTTCAATTTTGAAGGAAACATAAATTAAAAATGCAAGACTCCATTTTTGGGCAGCTACAGTTCTGGAAACACATCTCAAAATTCTAGTCATCTAGGTTAACAACCCTGATAAAAGAATGGTGCAATATGGTGGACTAGGAACAATGAAGGGGGCACATTCCTTGGGTCAGCAGGTTGAGAGAAATGTGATATTTTGGTTGGGATTGTTGTTGGAGGGTAAAAATTGCATAATTTTGTTTTATTTTCTAAATATTTTAATGTGATGTAAATTTTTATATGTATTTCCCCAAGGTGTTGTGCATTGAGGATGATGCACAATTGCAGGGGAGGGGGAATGTAACATCCCAACTATAATCCCTGGTTTAATTTATGCATAATGTAAATATTAATGTGGCTATGGCCAAGTGATGTAATGTGCGAATGTATTTTCTAGTTTTAAATAAATAAATGTGATACCAGTTGTTGGGAATATGGAAAAAGATGGGGGCTAAGTTTTTCCACAAGAGAAGAGAGTGTGTAAGAGGGGTCCAAGGGGGAAATTAATTATGGGTAGTAATTCAAACCAGATTTTCTGAATTTTATTATTATTGGGGATAACTTCCAAATCTTTGTTGAGTGTATGAGAACCCAACATTAAACTCATGTAAGAGGGTGGGTGTGAGAGTCACATCCCATAGTTATTGGAGAGAATGGGGTTGAGTACAATCAGTTTGGGGAAGAGTGTAAGTCAAGCAAGTAAACCAAATAGAGGAAATTTGTGTGGACAGTTACAAGCAGTTTTGACACATTGATTTTTACATAAACGACAGAGGAAGAGAAGAGAAAAAGAGCACGAGAGATATAGCATGATGGAGTGTTTTGGAGCGCTATGGAGCTGAAGATTGAAGAGCCAAGTTATCAGGATTGAAGAGTGAACTCTTGTTTGTGTTGCACTGTAACAACAAATGTTTGTTGTTGTGTTGGTATTTTTCTTGGCAATGAGTTCCCTTGAGTTCCCAATAGAGAGATTCCTAGTTACCCATGCTAGAGAGACCCTGATAAATGAATGGGATGTCAGATGGACTGAGATCAATGAAGGGGTACATTCATTGGGTTTGGAAGGTCAAGAGGAAGAGAGTTGGAGGAAACTCAATATAGTTGTAGGAGAATAACAGTGGGTTGTGGAATATTGAGTTGTGAGTGGACGGTGAGAGACACCCTTTTCTTTTGGATTCCTAGCCCCAGTTCGAGGGTGACTTATTGTTGATATTTACAACACCGAGTCTATGGTTGGGTGGAACTTCCCTCCCAAGCAGTTGGTTGCACAACTATTTTAAAAGATAAGTGGTTATATGTTTTCATGTGTTAATTTATGACTTTAATTGTTGTGTGTTTTACTATGTGTGTGTGAATGATATATATGTTATTGTGGTGAAATTTATGAGTTTCAATTACATGTTTCGATAGTATGGACAATTGCATGAGCTTGCATGCCATGTAGTTCGTAGTTTCACATTCAAATGCATCTGTTAAAGGATTTTAGTAGTAATGGTAACAGATTTTGATGCGGTGCTTGAATCATCGTTCACGCAAGGAATAATTGTCACGTGTACTACAAAGGTTGTTGCATGCACGGGTTGTCTTAGTGAGCACACAACCGTCATATGAATTTAAAATGTTGTAGATGAATTTAATTATTTAGTATCTGCAAAAGGTTAAATATGTGAGTAATTCGTAGCTAATAAGCTATATGAATGTTCCTCGGTTAAGTTGGGGGACGTTAAAGTTCTTATCTTAGCAATGATTATTTTTTTCTTTACACTTGTCGAAATAGTGAGATAATTTTGATCTTCTAGATTAGTTTTGATTACATCCTTATAACACCTTAATTTTATTTTTTCATCTAACTCTTTGTCACACCACATTTTCTCCTTAAATTTTGATTTAACGGTATTTTTAATAGTGTCATTATTTTACAAAATGGTCTCTTCCATGACTCCCCAATGGCTTATCCAAGATTGGCCATATTTGTGCCATCCTCACTTGAGTCGAAGGTGGTTGTGACTAGATTTTGAAGCAATTTTAGGAAGCCTCTTGTCTTCCATGTTGTTTAACTTGTTCTTATATGTTGGGTATCTAATCATAGTCTTTCTCTCAATGGGGGAAAGGATTTCCTCTAAGAGGAGGATGGGATAGGGCATATTTCCTTTAATTTTGAGATTATAGGTTATAAAATTATTTTGGATTTCCTTTATCTTTCTTGAGGATTCACAAGAGATATTGCATCCTCAAACTTCGCATCCAGATAGAATAGCAGGTGTAACAAGAGTCTCAAAGAGGAGTTTCTTCTTATCCCATATCCAAAGATCAGTTGATTGACAATTTTTTCAAGCCCATACTAAGATTTTCATCCTCCAATAATACTTTTCTCGATGCTATAATTCCAGTTGATCTTGTAGTGAATATTGATTCCAAGATATTTGTATGAAGTCACATCCTCCAAGTTGTTGTTTCCATGTACGAAGGTATCATAAGTGATCTTATTGGATTTAATGATCATGACCTTATTCTTGTCAATATTAACAGTCATACCCGTATTGGAGAAAAAATCCTTAAGGATTCTTAGTTGTTTTCCAAGATTGTGAGGACTCCTCACCATAAGAACAATATCATCAACATAAAGAAGAAGATTGATGACTATACTAGTGACAATAGGGCCGACAAAACCTGCTTCTTCCAAGAAATATTCTAACTTGTCAATGCATATGCCAAAAAGGGTAGGGGACAAGGGGTAGCCTTGCTTGACTCCAATATTGCAGTTAATCTCTTTCGACCAGCCCTGGGTGTTATTAAAATTGGAGATAACATTCTCATACAACCTTATTTCAGCAGCCCTCAACTCGAAAGGCACTTTTATCTATTCAAATCTATCCCAAACATTTTTCCTGGGAATCGTATCAAAAGATTTTCTAAATTCAACAAAACAACAAAAAAGGTTGGTTTTAGAATTTCAAAACTCATCTGCAATGATCCTAAAGGTAACAAGATGGTCCACAGTTGAATTATATCTCCTAAACCCAGTCTAGCCTTTATCTCTTTTACCGTGACTTTCTATCCAAAGGATAATCTTATTTTCCAAAATAATTCCATTAACCTTGGCAAAAATCGGGCTAATCATAATGGTCCTATAATTAGAGGGAATGTTTTAATACTCATTTTTAAATATAGGAACAATGAGGCTTTGCATCTAGGGTTTAAAGAAGCCTTGTTTGACTGCTAAATTAAATATCCTCTGTATTTTAGGGCTGAGGATAGGCCCTCCAATTTTAAAAACGTCATCTTAGTAGCCTTCAATGTCCTTAGCTTTCCCATTTGAAAGCCGCTTAACCCTGAACTCTATGTCATACAAAGAAAAAACTTCATCCTCTGTAGGGACAATAGGAATGGTGTCCATGGCATTAGGGAACTCGTAAAGACTTTTAAGGTAGGAATTTCAGTCCATTAAGGAAATCATATTATTTTCGTTAGTATTGTAGATTATAATATTTTTCCAGAACTTCTTAGGATCAAACTTAGATAGTTGTGAAAGTTGCTCTTGTCTTTTATTGATATAGTACATTTTTTTCCTTTTCATTAGGGATTTGTACGTATTGATCTTATCAAGTTTTAAGGACTCATTAGAAGCATCCCTAATGGATTTCCTCGCAATCTTACATTATTTATCATACCGTGGGTTTCTTGTTCCATTATTCTTTTTACAAGACACCTCAAAAGAGAACTTATTAATAGAAGTGGAAAGGGTAGTTGCAAAATTCTGATAGAGGTCTTCAATGTTGTCCTTATAAGTTAGGATATGTAATTCACTATTTAAATCCTTTAATAAAAGGAAAAAATCACTTTTTTCAAAGATAAGTTCTCTTTGAATTGTAGAATTCTCTTCAATGGCACTCCTATGCAAGGCAAAGTTTAGAGTTAGGGTTAAAGGTCTATGATCAGAGTTGGGTTCATGGTCATTTAAAAGGTCAAAATTTATTATTTGGTTGTGTTATCGCACATTTTGTACTTGGAAGTAATGGAAAGGTAGTGAAAGGTAGTTATTATTTGGTTGTGTTATGGCAAAATTTGTACTACACCAGACATTGTTCAAGTAATGAAAGTCTTGAGTTGATTCATGGCTAATACTAGACATAAACATTGTGTTGTAGTGAAAGGATATTCAAGTATTTGTGAGGCACTTCCTAATATTCTATTTAGTATTATAATTATGCTTCAAGGAAGCCACACTCAGTGGATACACAAGGTTATGTGGATTCCAATTGGGCGGGGGATGTAAATAGAACAAGTTCTACTAGTGAATATGCTTTTTTTTTTATTGTTTGGTGGAGTAGTAAGTTGGATGACTAAGAAACAAGTTGTGGTCGCTTTATCCACTATAGAGATAGATTATATGGAAGTTACTCATGCCTTTAAGGAAGCCATTTTTATTATGAAATGATTTTTAGAAGTAGGGCTAAGTGAAAGCTCTATTATAGTTCAATGTGATAGTAGCAGTGCCATTTGCCTAGCTAAGAATCTAATCTTTCATGAAAAGACAAAGCATATAGATATTCAGTACCATATATTTAGGGACATGGTAGAGGATGGAAAGGTGATACTGGAGAAAATTTTGACACTTTTCAAAGTGTTGCAGATGCGTTGAGGAAACCAATGAACAAAGTTGAATTCAAGTGGTGTTGTGAGTCTATGGGCCTTATAGCCCCTGGAAATTAGCTCATAGTTTGATGCATTATCCCTTATACTCTTACAAGGTATATGACAAGAGGGATAATGTTGGCATGGGTGTGTCATGTACATTGCATTCATGTAATGGATAGTGGAGCAAGGAATAAATGCAAAGTTATAGAAGAAAAAATGCATTTCAATTACAGGAAATAATTTTTCAATAGTGGAAGGGAATAAATGCATCACTTGCATGAAATGAATGCTAAGCAACCATAGTTGGTCAATTAATTGTTGGTGGTTTCCATCTTGTAGAATTGGAAAACCATAAATGAATTATGATTTTTTTTATGATTATTTATTGAGTGCTAGGGTTGGAGAAAAATAGAGTGTGAGTTTTAACTTACTATTATGTTGTCAATTTTTTTGCAGAATCCTTATGCTACTACTAAATACGCTTATTGAGAGCATGGAGACTCTATAATGTATTGTAACCATTTAGTCATTGAATATTACATATAAGGGTTTTCCCAAGAAATTATTGTATAATTGTTGTATGTTTGTGTGTTGTTTATTGCTAAAACAGTGTTTATTTAATTTTTGCACAATCATATTTCATTGATTAGTGTAAGAAGTGTATTACATACATATACTTCCTTTCAATTTGGGAATGAAATTAATACCCAAACATATGGTTTGAGCACTAAAACTTATTGGTCATAGCCCAAATTCATGTAGATGTATGTATGTGTGTATGCCCAAAGTCATGTAGATGTATTTATGTATGTATGTTATGCTTCAATCCCCTTTTTTATTGGATTTGGTTCTACCACTTTGCATTCATAGTCAACTTTTGCTATTTTGTTGTGATAAATTATCATTAAGAGATTTTTAGGTAAAAAAAACAGAAGAAGATTATGATGTCAACCATAAAAGTAAATAATCCAAAATGAGACAAGTCCCTGGTATTCATCGGCTGGGGGAATCCTAGTACTAGGAATCAACTATGTGCATGTTATTTTGTTCAACTCCTGCCAAATTACACTAGGAAATCTACTATGTCGACCATCATCAATGTACCCGAGTAATCTTTGGAGTCTAAATACCTCCTTGGAAAAGAGTCATGTCACTTGTGGTGCCTCATACTCATACAACTACCCAGAATTCCCTGTTGAAGGTGGATCACACATAGCCCTCATAATAATCTATGTACGTGCGGGCTCAGGGGATACAAATGTGCAACCTCTTTAGTGGATAATGCCATCCACCACTCTATCATCTGGAATCTCTATGAACTAACCCAATACAATCTAGATCCCCTCATGTGATCCGACCACATAGTCCAAACAAAAGAACACTGACATGGCTATAATCATGCATGTCTCACCCAAATGACTGAGGTGATTCCTCCACATCCTCTTGGATATATTGTTGGCATCATAAAATGGAACTAGATGACATTGCCACTACCTGTAAGACTGGAAAATGTCAAGTGTGTTGGTCAACCCCAATTGTATGACCAAGGACTCAAGGTAACATCTAAGAGTGATATTGTGGATATCTTACTCTTTGTTCATAATTTGGTGATATCCCACTCAAATATCAGTCTCTAAGGGATATACCTCTCCATCAGGCTCTTTCATCCACTCATCAAT
>JASDQU010220293.1:0-14176 GCA_032191745.1 Picea mariana
GGATTATTGATGATGAACCCAGTGCCACTATCTCTACTACCAAATTCCATCCAAGCAAACCAAAAGAACCATAGGAAGGGGAACAACTCTTTCACTCACATATATGGGTAAATTGGGCTCCACTTCATTTCATTATCGATAGTGACAGTCAGAAGAACTTGATATCAACATAGGTCATTAAGTGGCTGAACATGTCGACAACACCATACCTGTAGCCCTACACCATCCCTTCGCCAAGGAAGAGATCTGTGTGTCATCCAACAATGTTGTCTTCCCTATGGCATCGAGCCTTTCAAAGATGAGGTAATGTGTGATATTTCTCCCCTTCAAGTTTGTGATGTTCTTTCAGGACAACCATATTTGTGGAAGTGTCATGTTGTGTATGAGTCTAGACCTCGTAGTGTTATTATTACTTTGGGTGCACAATTTTACAACATACTAGAGGTAGTTTTTCCTACCGCTATTTCTTTAATATTTGTTAAACAATGAAGTAAGGTCATTTCAAAAAACAGGAAGTTCATATTCTTTGTGATCCATGCTCACAATAAGCAGAAGGTTGTCGCCACATCTTTGGCCTCTACACAGAGCCTCTCTATTGGGCTAAAATATATGCACTATTGATTCCAACATTAAATTGTCAACCAAGGAGTCCTAGACTTATAGGTGCAGGCTCAGTAAATGAAGGATTGGAGCCTAGTCTAACCTAATCTAAGGTAGGGAAACACACTTCAATGCAATAAATGAAATAAAAAACTGGAAAATGAATTCAATTGACATGAAGGAAACTAGCACCTTACATTGAAACTCATTATGGAAAAGCTATGTCTCACGAGTTAGTCCTTTAATCTTCCTTTGGTGATTGAATCTATGGGAAATTAAAGTGCAAGAAATCCAAAGGTATGGGAAATGAAACCAAGTGCGAGAAATAGAAGGAGATTTGAACTATGAAAGAATTAAGTCAAAGAAAAAGCAAAACAATGCAAAACCAAACTATATTAAAACAACAATCAAGACAATAAATGAAATCAAGATTTAAATTTATAGATTGTTCCTCAACTGAGTACACCAAATGTAAAGAAACAAGGATTGGAAGACAATGTAGAAGTGAATATAAATCTACACAAGGAAATAATGAAGTGGGATGAATTAACTCTGCAATCGGTCTTATTTGAAATCAAATCTGGTTGGACACAATAATTTCCAGAAGTTAAGTGTTTTATTGATGGTGAATGCATATGGAATGGAAGTGAACTATATTTATAATCATTCAATCATACAAATGGTTTCAATTATTGAGCAATGATCTAATTTAAGAGCCAATTGGTGAAGGTAAGAGAAGAAATATGTTTTGTATTTATTTTATGAATAAAAATAAACAATACATAATACTTAACACATATAAATGATTCTCTGCACTTAATTGTGTATAGTATTTTCTTAATAATGATGAGAATGAGTGAATAAAGGAAACTTAACAAAAGGAAAAATTGACACTGAGTTTATTCTTACCAATTTAATCTAAGAGAACATATTTAAATCATAAAATGCAAATAACAATGAGACTGTAATTAAAACACACAGATCAGAAACACCATATTTACAATCTAATCTAGAAAGAAAAAGGAAAGAAGCCAAATTTTACAATAATGAAGGGCCCTTTCCACAGTGGTTAAGCCTACTTGAATAAAATCATATCAAGTCAAATAGATGCGCAATGTATCAACAACAAACAACTCTCCATTTTGATGAGAAAATCTATTTTTAAATAGCAGTTAACTCCTTAAACATTTCTCACATGAACAAACCTCTTACTTACAAAACCTTCATGAAATTAATGGCTCCCTTCTCAAACCTATGAGACTATATTTATACATAAAAATTCAAGGAGAAAGGATAGAACCAAATCCTCCAAACTCAAATTTTGGTTAAAACCAATTTTACAAATTTTGGAATGAAATCACAAAAATCTAGGTTTTTCATCAATTTGGGCAGATTTGAGTTATAAATCCACCAATATCTTCCAAAAAAAATTAGAATTTTGAAAATTTGCCCATGTGTTACTCAATTTTCCACATTCTAGACAAAACCCATATCGTAAAATTTATGGATCTGATACCATATGCATAGAAATCGAGGTGCAAGTTGGAAATTTGAGATTTTTGCTAATTTTTGTAGAATCATTCCCCCTAAGTTGGAGGTCCACACGTGCGATCTAGGTGAATTCTAACACATAGTCATCATTTCAATGTCATTCTGGACAAAAATCATGTTCTTAATTTCATTCTAGAAGCGCATCAATATGACAAGTTACAATATCAGGAACGGGAATAACTGTGTAGAATGTTGAACAACTGTAATGGTATAGGATTGTTGATTGTGCTAATACAAGAATCACACTTCACAAACTGTCATAAGTAAACCATGATATAATCATCTTTTAACCACTAAAAAGATAGAAAAGATGATGTATTAACCACACTGGATATAATGACGAATGATGGTGTTTAATTGGGGTTTATGGTGTACATTAACAACGAAATGCGAGAAAAGGTGAAATAATGAATGTTTTTATATAGAGGAAAACATGGCAAAAATAGAGCTCAACACACCCTCAAACCCAAGAATTTTCATGTCCTCATGGAAACAAGGTGAACTCATGATAGTTTTCTTATGAATTTATGCGGCATTGTTTCTTTGTGTAGGTGTTGGATATTGTGTCGCGACACTATGGAAACTGATTATACTATCACAGATTGATTTAAAACAGAGAAACAAAATTATCATGAAAATGGAGGACAATAAATGGATGGGTTATCATAGGGTGATAGTGAATGGTATGAGAGTGCAGAATGTGAAATGATGGGGATGGTGGTCGTATGAACTTGGACACCTTTATACTCTATATCCTATAATCATTCTAAGACCAAGATTTACATGTGGTTGTTTTCTTGGGTTTGCAACAATTACTTCATCCTCTTATTTAGAACATTCAGATGAACTAGGAATGCTTTATGATGTACAAGGAGAAGATACTAAAGATGTTGCTTTATGTTTGTATTTGTATACTAGAGATTTCCTTTTCAATGCTTTGTCTTATGATCAGAGTATAATTTTGATTATGATTGGTGGAGTGAAAATGGAAGGTTTTTTGATTGGTTGTGATAGTAATTTCTAAGTGGTAATAATGTATAATGGAGTGTGAATTATGTAATAGTGGTTATACATCATGTTTTCTAAATTCTTTGTAAATCAAAGAGGTTTATACATGTTTTAACTCAAGTCAACTGATGCAAACTGAAGTGGAAACTATGCAGAACATGATGAAAGATATGTGGAAACATGATGTGGACCGTTTAAAGATGAACATGAGGAAGAGAAAGGTTGAGAACAATTGAACAGAACTGAAGTTGACCTGCTAGATCCAGGAAAAACTAGATGAGATGAACTAAAGATGTTGGAGATGTTGGAGATGCTAAAGAGAGACTTTTAATATCTGGAGGGGATCTAGAGATCTCCCCCAAACCCAAGATCTTGCATGTCCTCATGCAAACTTCTTAAGACTGAGTGGGATACAGCTATAAGATAACAATTGCTGCCAACTTTTTTTTATACCAATCTGAGAGTTGCTAAGAACAAAAATATAAGAGTTGCTTAATAAACTATGGGCACAAAGTCCATGGATGCTAAGCCTGACCACATAGAGAGAAAATCATAAGATCATATAATAAAGTGATCATAATATGAAGTACATCTAATGTCACATTTTGACAATTTAGATTTTCACGATTTTCGAAGATCACTTATAAATATTCCCCCTCTATGACTAACCAATATAATTCAAGAATAACCCAAAAAAAATGTATAATCAACTCTCCCGTTCTATAGAAAATATTTATATTTCCTCGATTAAGAAAAATTCATCAAAAGATTAGCAGTACTTATGTTTAGAGAACCCTCTATAAATTAGAGTAGTAATTTTGTTCTTCTCCTTTAGGAAGGAAAATAAAAGAGTATTAGCAGTCTTAACAAATGAAAACACCATAGGAAACCAGTCAACCTTTTTCATGATGAAAATATTTACAGTCATTCAAGTAATAAAGACAAATTTCACAGTTGAGTATATTAAGCTTCTAAGATCATGGTCCCACTCTTAAGATAATACATCTTAGATATAGTATGAATTGGATGATAGGGTCTTAAGGTCAACTTAGGGTTATTCTCAAATGTAAAAAAATGGATTTTATTTAACCTTTAGCTCAACCATGCATGCTTCTTCTTAATGATTTACACAAGTATATCATTCATACAAACAAATATAGATTAGGAATATCAAAATCAGAAAACATTGCTAGTACGTTTGTTCAGTACTCCGATGGGGTAATTTTGACATCTAATAAATATCCCCCCTAGGTATAATTCCCCATTGCTAACGAGCTTGTTCAGTACCATGATGGGTTTGCCTAGTCATACCATAGGCCGGTACCCGTTGCCAACAGACCTATTCAGTATCCCGATGGGTTAGCCTCTTACACCCATTTTCCATCAAAGGCTCTTGTCCCAAACTTCACGCTTAAGATTAAATTTCATAGGTTGATTTTGCATGGGTGAATGGAGGAGCAGCTCTGAAAACCTTTTTATGGGATGTGATGGTATTATGTTGGAAGATATTCTATATATTTCCCATAAAAGATTGTTCGCATGAAAAATAGAAAAATGTATTTAGATTAGTCTAAAGACATATCATGGTTAAATTTACTTAATGTGTGGTGGATGAGTCCATTATAGACAAACCTAAAGTAAATCTAGTCCCTAAGGACATCTTCTTCACATAGAATTATAGTAGTGTTCTCATGGGTAGAAACATCATGCACTCTCCTCCTACTATTTAATAAAGATGCTCTACTTACCAAATTTGAGATAATATCAATTTGTAAGAGCTTCCTATGGGTCTCATAATATGTACTTTTAACTTTATGTAATCCAATAGTATAATCAAAGACATGGCTATGAGTTACTGTTGTAATAAATGATCTGAAATTTAGTTATAAAGAAGGGAAAATAAATATCTAAAAGAACTGAAAATGATTTGTTATGTGAAGAGGTCTTGGGTTTGATAATTGAACTCCTTTCTTTTTAGTTTTTAATTATTAATAATCTCCTAAAATATAAATATCTTCAAGGAAAACAGTTCAGAAAAATAGTAGAGAAAAAATAAAAAAGGTCAGAGAATTGTCTTAAAAGAAAAACAAAATTTAAGTAGTAGAAAAGGAGAGTCAGTTGTTCCAAAATTATTTTAGTTAATAAAGGATTATAATAAAAGATAGTTTTAACAAAACAACAGAACCAAAATAAATGCAATTACTTCCCTGAATAAGTCATGAATATTTTCTCCCAATCCAATTGCAAAGAGGATACCTGCAAAAATCCAACAAATCATCATAGCCTCATTTATTTAAAAAACTTTGAAAAACATCTATCAGCTGAAAACATATTAAAAATGATGTCGCACCAAACTATGTGCAACATTTATTCACCTATTCTCTATCCTACCTTATATATACAAAAAGGAACCCTTTTGAAGTATACACGTACTTCCAATGCAACAATGTATGTAACAGGATTACAGATATACTCACATTTAGGTTTGAGCAATATACTTTAATAAATACCATAACATGAGGAACCAATTGTCTGAAATTATATGATGTGAAGAGTTGTTGAAGTAAAGAGTGGCGTTGTTTCAATCCGATGGTCGCCTAGAACCAATGTTCGATATAGTCATGATATCCTTGGTTTGCTTCTTCATTTGGATCACATTGTATGTCCTCCTCTGCAATGCCATATAGATCCTCTTTATCAACTTCTTAAATGCATAAAGGATTTGACAATGGGCGAGGATTTGACAATGGTTTGGTCTCAGGTTCTATTGTTTGTTCTCCATTGGATGTAATCCATGGTTGTCTAATCTCCTCTATAAATTGGCGAGGATGATCAAGGGGAGATTTTAGATGTGGCTCATGGAACTTTTGGTTCTCTTCCTGGAGTTCAGGTATGTTCTTGACTATTGTCAAGATTTGCTCTTCCTAAGATGTTGAGATCCCAGCTACTGCTAGGTTTTGAGAAAGTTTTCAGAGTAACATTTCCTCCTTTGCTCAACGAACTCTCGAGCATCATTGAATACTTCTTTTATGGTTTCTAATTCATGTCTTTCACATGGATTAATGTATAGGGGTTCCTACAACACCCAAAAGGAATAATTAGAAGAAAAAATGAAATTTAGAATGAATGAAATTAACCTAATTGCAGAATTGAAAAACACACCACACTTTCATGAAAATAAACTCACCTGCAGAAAAGAAATCAAACTTGCATAAAAGAAACACTCTTGAAAAAAAGGAAATCACACTTCAAGGAAAATAAAGACACTTCTAGGAAAGTAAAAACACTTGCAAGAAAGTAACAATCAAGGTTTTGGGGAAACTCACAATAGTGATCGTGTAGGTTCTTACCTCTCGTATTAATGTTTCTCCTCCCCCAAGATGTGTAGTTTAAAATAAAACTACCTATGCTCTAATCCCTTTAGCACATCCCTGACAACAATGCCTAAAATGTGGGGATAAATATATGTACTATTAATTCCCAACATTAAATTATCAACCAAGGATTCGTAGAATTAGAGGTGTAGGCACAGGAAATGCAGGATTGGAGCCTAGTCTAACCTAATCTAAAGCCAGAAAACACACTTCAATGCAATAAATGAAACAAGAAACCGAAAAATGAATTCAATTGACAGGAAGGAGACTAAAACCTTAGGTTGAAACCCATTATGCGAAAGCCATGTCTCACGAGATAGGACTTTAATATTTCTTTGGTGATTGAAGCTATGGGAAATTAAAGTGCAAGGAATCCAAATGTATGGAAAATAAATCCAAGTGCGAGAAATAGAAGGATATTTGAACTCTGAAATAATTAAGCCAAAGAAAAAGAAAAACAATGCAAAAACAAACTAGATTAAAAAGGAAATCAAGACAATAAATGAAATCAAGCTTTAAATTTAGAGATTGTTCCTCAAGTGATTACACCAAATGTAAAGAAACAAGGATTGGAAAACAATGGAGAAGTGAATATAAATATACACAGGGAAATAATGAAGTGGGATGAATTAACTCTGCAATCAGTCTTATCTGAAATCAAATATGGTTGGACACAATGATTGCCAGAAGTTAAGTGCTTTATTGATGGCGAATGCATATGGAATGCAAGTGAACTATCTTTATCTTTATAATCGGTCAAGCATACAAATGGTTTCAATTATTTGAGCAATGATCTAATTTAAGATCCAATTGGTGGAGGTAAGAGAAGAAATTTGTTTTGTACTTTTTTATGAATAAAAAGAAACAATAAAAAATACTTAACACATATAAATGATTCTCTTCTCTTAACTATGTATAGTCTTTTCTTAATAATGATGAAAATGAGTGAATGAAGGAAACTTAACCAAAGGAACAATTAACTCTGAGTTTATTTTTATCAATCTAATGTAAGAGAACATATTTAAATCATAAATTGCAAATAACAATGGGACTGTAATTAAAACACACAGATCAAAAACACCATATTTACAATCTAATCTAGAAAGAAAAAGGAAAGAAGCAGGATGTTACCAGAATGAGGGGCCCTTCTCAAAACGGTTAACCCTACTTGAATACCATCATATAAATTCAAATATATGCACAATGGATCATCAACAATCAACTCTTCATTTTAATCAAAAACTATGTTTTAACATGGTAGTTAACTCTTAAAAGCTTTCTCACAAGAACAAACTTCTTACTTACAAAAACTTCATGAAACTAACAGATTCCTTCTCAAACCTATGAGGCTCTATTTATACCTAAAATCAAGGAGAAAGGATAGAACCAAATCCCCCAAACTCGAATTTTGGTTAAAACCAATTTTACAAATTTTGGAATGAAATCAGAAAAAATCGAGTTTTTTATCAATTTGAGCAAATTCGAGTTATAGATCGAGCCATATCTTCCAAAAAAATTTGAATTTTGAAAATGTGCTTGCATGTTACTCAATTTTACACATTGTAGACAAAACCCATATTGTAGAATTTTTGGATCTGATACCATATACACGAAAATCGAGGTACAAGTTGGAAGTTTGAGATTTTTTTTAATTTTTGGAGAATCATTCCCTCTGAGATGGAGGTCCACATGTGCGAGTTGGGTGAATTATGACTCACACATCATCATTTCAACGTCGTTCCAGAAAAAAACTATGTTCTCTATTTCCTTCTCAAAGCATGCCAATATGACAAACTACAATATCAAGTACAGGAATAGGTATGTTGGTGTAGAATGTTGAACTACAATAATGGTATGAGAATGTTGATTTTGTTAATACAAGAATCACACTTCACAAACCGTCATAATTAAACCATGATATAATCATATTTTAGCCACTAAAAGGATAGAAAATATGATGTATTAACCACACTGGATATAATGATGAATGATGGAGTTTAATTATCGTTTATGGTGTGCATTAACAACAAAATGCGAGAAAAGGTGAAATAATGAATGTTTTGTATAGCAGAAAACATGGAAACTGTGGATTTCAACACTCTCTTTGCAGTATAAGCAAGTGGACGATATTTTGGAAGAGTACAAAGACATCTTATCCTCACCCACCAGGGTACCGATGCACTGTCAAGTCAAGCATCCAATTGATTTAACCCTTGCTGCACCTCGACCTAATGGACTAGTCTATCATCGCTCGCTGATGAAAAATGAAAAAATAAATCATCAAAGAGATTCTTCAAATGAGGCACAGCATACCCAACTCCTCCCCTTACAGAAGCTCAATTGTACTGGTGCAGAAGAAGGATGGGACTTGGCGACTCTGCATTGATTACTAGGCATTGAAAAAAATCACAGTCAGAAACCAGTACCCAATTCCCATGATTGATGACTTTCTCGACCAAATCAAGGGGGGAAAATTATTCATAAATATTGACCTAAAGTATGGCTACCACCAGGTTCCCATCAAACCAGCTAATGTATATAAGACAACCTTCAAATCTAAAGAAGGCCTCTTTGAATGGTTGGTCATGCCCTTTGGCTTAAAAAATGCACCATCCACATTCATGAAGTTGATGGATGATGCATTGAGACCCTTCACCAACTCTTTTGTGGTGGTATATTTGGATGAAGTCCTCATCTTCAGTAGAACTTGGGAGGAGCATATGCAACATATTCAACAGGTTTTGAGCACTCTACGACAACACAAGCTATATGCCAACTTGGAAAAATGTTCCTTTAGCATGAACATGGCCAAATACTTGGGATACATTTTTTATGAGCATGGGGTACATGTTGATCCCACTAAGATCCAAGTCATCCGTGACTGACCATCCCCAACCACACTGACTGAGCTTCTAAGCTTCTTGGAACTAGCCAACTTCTACTTACGGTTCTTGTTGGGATTATCCCATATTGCATGGGCCCTCATCCATGTGACCAAGGGCGATGGAGGGGAAAATTTTGTGTGGGAGAACTAACAACAACAAGTATTTGATGATCTAAAACATCGTTTGTTCTCAACTCCAGTACTCTCCTTTCCCGATCTGCAACAATCATTTGAGATTGAGACAGATGCATCTGACTATTTTGTAGGTATGTTTCTCACTCAACATGGTCATTTGGTGGTGTACCATAGTGAGAGACTCTCAGATATTCTCCGAAAATACCCCATCTATGAAAATGAAATGTATTCCATTATACAAGCCTCTAATCAATGGAAACAATACATTTTGGGAAAGGAGACAATCATCCACATTGATCACAAGCCTCTGCAGTTAATAGAGACATATGGGAAGTTGCAAAAGGACCACCATCATAAGTGATCCACCTACCTACAACAGTTCCATATCAACATCAAGTATGAGATAGGGAGCACAAATCATGTTGTTTACTGCCTCATTCGAACTCTCATGGATGCACTCAATATTGTTCTCCATTCCTATGGACATGAGGCATCTGAATGGCCCCAACGTTATCAGAAAATTTCAGACTTCACCACAATCTATCAGTCCTTGGGTACATGCGCGACTCTCACTGATTTTCACATACATGATGAGTTGTTATGCCATCTAGGCCATCTCTTTGTTCTTGAAAGTGAGTGTGAAAATATTATTTGGGAATCCTAATACAGTTAGATGGCAGGACATTTTGGCATGGAAAAAACTGTAGTCGTTCTCCAGAAATATTTTTATTGGCCAAACCTTTGACAAAACGTCATCAAGTATATCAGATATTGCACTTCCTATTCCATTTCCAAACTAGCCATCAAGAATCAAGTCTTATACACCCCTCTTCCTACCCCCCGAGAAGCCTTGGGAATCCATCCACCAAGAAAGGAAATGATTGTGTATTTTTTGTTCTTGATCGATTTTCGAAGATGGCCATCCTCACAGCCTACAAGAATAAAATCAAAACAACAGATATTGCCAAGCTCTTCTTCGAACTAGTGTGGGTCCATTTTGGGATACCACATACCATCATCTTCGACTGAGAAAACAGGTTCCTCAACACCTTTTGGTCCAGTCTCTGGTCACTATTGGACACCAAGTTCACTAAATCCATCGCTTTCCACCCCCAAAAATATGGCCAAACAGAGGTTGTCAATCGGATGATTGTGCACATCCTACTCATGTACAACTCTAAGAATCCATGTACATGGGATGAGAGTCTCCCCTATGTTCAACATAGTTACAATATGGATCTCCATAGCTCCATCGAACATGGCCCATTTCAGGTGGGATTGGGATTCCAACCCTTGGGTCCCGTTGATGTTTCATTATCTATTGCAACCACACAGACATAACCTTCCCATTTTAAGTCTGAGATAGACAAAGCCACCATATTCATTGAGTGTATTTAGCACATCTAGCAACATGTCCATGAGATTTTGCAGAAATCCAATTCAAAGTATAAGCAAATCCATCATGATCACAGGGTACCGCACCAATTTCAGGTTGGAGACAAGGTATGGTTAGATTTGCAAAAGGAGCATCTTACAGGTCCCCATCAAAAGCTTTTTCCACTTTTCTATAGGCCTTACACCATCACCAAGGTTGTGGGTAGTAATGATTTTGATCTCAACACTCCACCCTTCCTTGTCTTGCACCTAGTGTTCAATGTGGACCTCCTTCGGCCATATTTTCCACCATTATTGGACACCTAATAGCTTGCAGAACAACTAACACCAACAGATATTAACCCTGACTATATGGAAAAGGCATCCAATGATCATATAGTGGACACACATTTCAAGGGCACTTGCAAGCAGAACATCAAGCTTTATCGGTTTGACAAGGTAGGACAACTCCTCTACCAAGGAAAGTGGATCACCCAAGGCCAAATTCAGTAGAATTTTCCTCACCTTATAGGGGAACTCAATGAAATGGAGACTATTTATTCCTAAAGGGGGGAGGATTGATCCAAGTGGATATTAGTGGCCACCCACATATTCCAACTGGTTCCTCCTGACAGTTTTTAGTTCAACACATTCTTTTGTACTTCTTTGTAATTGTGTGTTCTACAGTTCTAGGGCTATCTAATCCCTACACATCTTCCAGGTGGATACTTCCACTTAATACAACTGGCCTATTTTGTATGTTTTCATTTCAACAAAACGTTTTTTACTTCCAGGGTCGTTATGGGTCCCTAAACAATGCTTTTTTGGCTCGCCATAGTCAAATTGTAGACAGGGTCAAAGTTTGATGGCAAAATGTGTAGTTCTCGAAAATACATTTCCAACGAGATATCACATGTGTAGAACTAAATTCGTATGAAAAACTTATGACATTGGAAGTTGAGGTACCAACTTACCCATAGGGGCCCACATAATGTTTGGCATTTCATCTCCTAGGGTTAGGTTTTTGGATGTCTAGGGTTTTGGCATTCATGAGTAATGTTAAAAAGGAATTTGGAGCATCATTGTAATCATTATGCTCAGACGAATGCATGTAGCAGCCACATCTCTTCCTAGAGATAGCTACCACCATTTGAGCAAGTGTTTCAGTTCTGCAATTTTACAGTCTTAGCCTATTTCATTATCTAATAAAAGATATTTTTCATTGGATATCTGTGTTGTTCATCATTTCTATGTGTTTATTGTATTCAGTCTATTAATCAGTTCATTCTTCTCCTAAATCTAAATCAAATACTCTATTACTGACATGCAACATAGGCAATTGTTTGTGAATTCATTGTTTCCATTTTTGAAGTATCCCTTAAGACAACAAAAGTTCCAAACTCGGGCACAGGCCTTGCAAGTATCTCTACCGTTAGAAGAAAATCAATATAAGTGAACCGATCCAGTTATAGAGGAATTAAAGGAGGATTCAAAGAACCTAACTTCCCAGATGAATCAAAGTAAGGGAAAATAGAAAAGAGAAGTTGTTTGGTGTATTTTCAGTAGGATAGAATGGAATGATAAGAATGAATATCCAATTTTCTTGTTGTATCTGGGAGAAGGGATGCCAAATCCCCTACCTATAGGAGGACCTTCGTGTGAAATATGTAAGACACATGGGCATGATCCATATCACTGCCCCATGATGCAGAAATATCAGATAGTATCAAAGAGTGCATACTATAACTTTTCTAAGTTAGTTGAGAATGTTGATAAAGATTGCATAACTCTAGAGATAGTGAAGGAGAGGAAATCAGACACTTACAAGGCGCAAGATTAATTGATGACATGGAAATATTCACTGTAGTTCTATAATGTGCAACCAAAGTTCAATAGTGCACAACCACAATACAATAATATGTAGGCACAGTAAAATAACTTGAACTATAATCAGATACCTTAGTACAACACACTGCATAGAGAAAATCAAGGAAACAAAGGTGGATTCAAAGGTGGAGGATGTGGTAGAGGAGGATTTGGAAGAGGAAGAGGGCCAATAGTCTATCACAATTGTCAACAACCAGGACATTATGCAAGAGATTTTACACTTCCACCTGCAACATGTATGTATTTCTGCGAAGCAGACCATGAGAGAAAAGACTATCCTACATTACTTGGAAAAATACAGGAGAAGAGGAAATAGAACAATCAGAACATGCGATGGATTTCTACAAAATCCATAGATGATGGTAAGAACATCAACATAGTTACTCAAGGGGGAGATAAGCCAATATTTGATGCAAAAAAACATGATCTAGATCAACACCAATGGGTGATAAAGAACACAGCGCCACAACATAATTTTGATGCACAGAAAGAAAAGGAGACATTCAAGGAGGCCAGACAGAAGATTTTGAAGGAGGATATTTCTTCTACATCAAATGTGCAACAAATTTATAATGTGTAAGAAATGCCTCATTCAATGGAAGACACTAGCAGAGGACAACCTTGAGAGAAAGTAAGTAACTTAAATAATTTTATGCAGTGATGTGTGAAATTATTGACTGATCCATCATCACTTAAGGTATTGCAAAAATTGCTAGAGAAGTGTAACACTGAAGTAGAAGAGAAACTAGAACAGAAGATAGTTAACCACCTCCATAAGAAGAGAAGAACAAGTATGTAATTCAAGTTGAATGCAAACATTTGGGATTTCATGTAGTGGCCAATTTAATTAACATCAATTAATTCTACGACATAACAGTAAAATTCAATAATTCCTTTATATTGAGAAAAACAGTAAAATTAAAAAATTCCTTTAATTGAGCACATTCGCATATAGATTTATCAACAAATAATAAAATTTTATAGCAAAATAAAACAAATACACAATTTAAATACCTGGGTCTGATGCTAACCCTCCGTTTGTCCACTTCCCTTGTTGACCATTGTTGCCGCTTGAATTGTTGACCGCTGCTAAACTGTGTAAACACTGCCCAAAACCTTGTACCACCCTGCCAACTAGGACAACTTCTAGCTCCAGGATATCGTATGGATATCCTGGCCCCCATGCCCAAAACCTCCAGCAAACCGATTCATGTACTGAACTTTCCTGACTACAGAACTCCACTCTCCTCCCTGCCAATCAAAGAGAGCCCCCCAAAATCAATCCCCATATCCCGTCGAATGATCCCCTCCTTCCTAACCTCCTCCGCTCATATGCCTCCTTCACCACCCTCTCCCCCCATTT
>JASDQU010220294.1:0-17897 GCA_032191745.1 Picea mariana
GGTTGACCATGTCCACTTTGGATTCCAAATCCACATTTTATGGACAATTAAAATCGTGATCCAGGTGGATATCAATGGCCACCCATCTATTCCATTGGCTCAAAACTCAGTTTTCCACCTCGACAGTTTTTCTACAGTTTATTGGGTCCTAAACTTTTGGGGCCATTTTGAGGCCCTAAAAGACATTTTTTTGGTGCGACAACGCCTAGCATGTAGGTAAAGGTAGATGTTAGGCCAAACGAAATGTGTAATTCTCGGTTAGACCTTTCCGACGAGATATCGAGCACCCCAAACATAGATCGTTTACAAAAGTTACACCCTCGGGAAGTTGATGTATCAACTACTCGTTTTATCTCCTGGGGTTAGGGTTTTGGATGTTCAGGGTTTTCTCATTGATGCTTTATGTTAAAAGGAATTTTCAGCCTCATTGTAATCATCTTCTTACGAATGAGCATAGTTGTCACATCTCTTCTCATAGATAAGCTGCTAGCATTCTAACGAGTTCATTTCTCTCTGCATTTTTTTACAGATACATTTTGTTCATTAATAGAAATTGAGTATTACAATATCTCTATGTTTCTGTCATATTTATGTGTTTCATTCCATTCCCTCATAAATCTGGATCAAACCGACTCAATCCCATGATTATTTATTTGGTCCATGACCAAACCTATTTATAGATGATTCTTATGGATCGGTCTATCATCATTGGGAGAGATCTATTTTGCGCTCTCATGGAGCATGTTTTTTATTCAGTGCAATGGTGTCTTTAAACACCACCATTACTCTCAGATCCTCAGTTCTCCTCTGCAGTTATCTACATGTCCCAACAAAGACCATTATACTACATATTTAATGGCCATAATCATTGTATTAGGATAAATTGATTTATACAATTGAGACATAAAGCATTACACTACATATTTAGTGGGTTATGAATCAAATTAAAAGGATATCAAAGGCACTTCCCTTGAGGTATCATGGAGTTGCTTCAAATTACAAGGATATCGAGGGAAATATCCTTGAGGTATCATGGAGTTGCTTAACAAATTATGATTTTGTTTCTACATAACAGATTACTCTTGTAAAAAAATGCAATTAAAAAATTGTACAAATGTTAAACTTATCCTTTTTTTTATATTCTTGGAAAAATGTCATATAACATTTATTAATGTGTTCATTGTACAATGCCCATTTTATTTGCATGCTTTTGTATCTTGAGGGTAATTTCTAGTAATGACAAGCCTTTTTTTATATTGTTGGAAAAATGTCATATAACATTTATTAATATGTTCATTTTACAATACCCATTTTATTTGCATGCTTTTGTATCTTGAGGGTAATTTCTAGTAATATTTGTCATGCACATATTTATTTTTTTAAGAAAAAGTTGCAATTCCTTTATTTTAGGTAGAAATGGTGAAATTACATTCTACTAAGTACATTAAGGCATATCAAAAAAATAAGCATTGAAAAAAAAAATATATAAAAAAGTTACTCAAATAGAGATTGTGTTACATAACATAACCATAAGTTCATGTGTTCCATAACATAACTATAAGAACTTATAGTAAACAAAACAACTAAAAATAAACTAAAACGTTTAAGTCTCATGACACACCCATGAAAAATTGTAGCCAAAAAGATGATATTTATTTGATAAAACCATTTAAGTGTCTCACTACATAACCCGGTAGGCTTGTAACCCAAAAGATATAGTGAAGAAGAACCGACAAGTAGCTTGTCATAAAATTTCAATAAATACAATTATGTCCATAATGCATATTAAAAGCAAAAAAGCTTGTTGTCATAAAATTTCAATAAATGCAATTATGTCCATAGTGCATATTAAAAGCAAAAAAGCTTAACTTCATGTTAAGAACCCAAAAGGTAAGAAATTAGCTAAGAAAAATTGGGGTTCCATAGTGCACATCAAAAGCAAAAAAACATAACTTCATGTTAAGACCCTGACAGAAAGGTGAGAAAATAGCTAAGAAAAATGGGATGTTCCCATCCTCTCAATGCTCCACCAACCAGCAATATATTCTTTTCTTGGAAAGACAATTTGCTGGCAATATATTCCTTTCTTGGAAAGACAATCTACTAGCATGTTATGCTCAATGGGAGGAATATATTTTTACTAAAATTGCTAGCTAGTACTTGTGCACCTATATTAGTGTTGGTCACTATCTTCCCATCATCTAAAATTAGCAATTCATAAATAATAATGGTTAATGTTTCTCTTTTGATACCAATTTATTTGAAGTTTGCATGTCTTAGTTATTATTTGGTCATTGATCTTATTCTCCTTAAACCCACTATGGGAAGGGGATCCATCGTAAGTAAATTGTTCGTCATTTACTAAATATTATATTGTACATTTAAGGTTAAAAAATTGTCTAACATATATATCTTTTGAAAATTAATTTTTTTATTTTTCATAAATCTATATGAAAAATAAATATCCTACTAATATATTATATATATCAAAGTTAGTGATGAAAGAATATAAATCAAAACACTTAAAAATCTACAAATCTATTATATGTTGGATATATTGACATTATTTATGTAAGTTAACAAAAAAATTTAGAACATAAAATCCATAAAATTGAATTGAAATTAAAATACTAACTTAACAATTTAATACATTATTATATTTTAGTTTCTCATTTTGGAGATGAAAAAATTTATGTACATATAAAAGATTCATAATTTACAAGATAGATAGCCTTGAGCAATGCAGATTTATTTATAAAAGTTGTTTTAAAATTTTCACTTATAAATTCAATATTTTTTATTTTGATAAATGCCCCTCATATGTTTTAAAATTTTCACCTAGAAATTCAATAATATTTTGTAATTTGATAAATACCCTTCTAAATAAGTTTTAGATCTTTTACTTACAAATACAATATTATCATATATGCTCATTATAAATATCTTGTGAAGCTCCCAAAAACATTCTATGATTTATTGTGCTTGCTCTAGACCCTTTGCCCCTCATCCACTTTTTTTTATCTTCTTTGCTTTTGTTATTTGTGAACTCTTTGTATCATAGCTCACTCTATGTGTAGATTATTTATATGTTTCCATATCTTAAGTGATTATTTATACGTTTCCATACTTTAAAGTGCTTATTTGACAAATATATATGGTTGATTGAATGGTTATACGAAGACAAGTGGATTTTCACAAAAATTAATCTGTCCATTTCTTATTAATAGTTATTTATTAGTCCATGCCCTAAATGAAATTAGGGACTATATGAATCAATTTTCCTTTTTCCATTAATATGTGTACTAAAATCAAAGCCAAAGTTTATAGAATTTCTTCATATCATTTCATGGTTTATCTTAAGTTTGAAGGTGACGAGGTCTTATTTATTTACTATATGAATCATATTGTCGATTTTACATCAATTTCTCAGGCAATACAAGACTTTTTAACCTAAGTTCCTTTTTTTATCCTTAAGTTTGAACTTTGAGGTCTTATTTGGCCTCATAACTATGTTGTTATAATTATGTTGTTTTGACCTTTGTCACCTAGCTGCTATGTGTTCCACATCTCCTCCTTCCTATATTTTTTGTGGCATGTCCAATAATTATAGATGTGTTGTCCAGCTTTAGCTATAGCTTGCATGCAAGACACCTCTATTTCCTCCTAGAAACTATTCCCTTTCCTTGTGGCAAGTAGCATCTATTTCCTCCTTAGATCTCTTCAAATGTTCTAGACATTATGTCCTTCCCATTCTTCCAGTATTTCCTTTGATCCCTGCAAACTCAGGATGGAAGCACAAGTGCAATGGCAAGTAGATTCAATGAAAAAAAACTCGGGATGGAAGCACAAGAACAAGGTGCAATGGCAAGTAGAGTCAATGAAAAAAAGAAATGAGAAATTACACACTGTAACAGGAAGCTTATCAAAAAATTCTTATTGTTCTTCATGATTGTGGAGTTACCACCAGCTCCACCAACATCTCATTAAGATCAATATCAAGTATACATAAACCAAAAAGCCAACAATGAGGTTTCAATATCATATTGGTAATTCTAACAAATTAGATACCTCTCATATTCATAGTATGTATAATTTTTATGTTTTAGTATGTATAATTTGTATGCTTTGTTTGAAATTACATGCAGCTTCAACACTACCTACTTTGGATTCCAACTTGTAGAAATTATGAATCTGGCGTCTCGTTTAGCAAATACTATTGTTGTATGTTATAATGTTAGAGGTGGCACATTTGCACTTATGGTAGTTGGTAGTTCTGATGTCCATAGCCTTCATAGATTATGGAATCCATATGTACTTACTAATCTTTAACAAAATTATTTTCATGTAAATTTTTGTATAAACTATGCAAAGTTGGCCTTTTCCAAATTCTTGTTCCCCTTTCGCCTCCCGCATGTTCCTTAGTTATGAAATTCATGCAACATAGAGTGAAATCCTATTGAACTATCCTCCCTTTTGTTTTAACTTGGTATTTTCTATGACTGAATTCACACCTATTTTACCAAACTATCCATTCATTAAATTATCTATTGGATTCATTTAATTTGTCAAAGTTGAATATAAGTGTAGGTATTTGTTGCAAACATGGTGAATGTGTTGCAAACTAGAATAAATATCAAATGTACAATGCATGGAGGGGGACTCCCAACTACCCTCTTAGTTTGAGAGAGGGAGCCTTTAAAGGAGTTTAGCTTCGCCAAAAACCCAGAAGACTTGGAATAGACTCCCCTATTATTTCTAGCAAGTTAATTTTATTAGGGTTGGGGTTGGTGGAGGAGAACATATTCTTACTTCTATTAGTTAAGTGTTAGGAACATTAAGAATAGTAGGGTGTTATTGTTGGATTGGCTTAATTATTCTCTTCTATTTAGTATTGGTTGAGGATAGAGGCATCAATCTCTTGATTTATGTCACTTCTTTCTAAAGTTCGCCCCGCCTCGCCCCAACCCTTATTATAATATATGGATAGTAAGCTAGATAGCATATCCCCGGGCCTAAGGAAGCACTTGCTTCTATGCAATGGCAGCTCTGACATGCATGAATGAACTATATTCAACAGTCAATAATGAATGAAATGCATGTTGCATTAGATAAGCATGGGAACAACTGATCTTCCCCACTGCGCGAGTTAGCAATCCAAAGAAACCAAGAAAATATATTACCGAAGTTTTCTCTAATTCTCAAGAGTCTTATACATATGTAATAATATGAACAGAAAAAAAAATGCAGTAATATGTGGGTGGGGGGGGCATTAATAGAAAAACTTAATAAAGTTTTTCTATTAATACCCCACCCAGTAATAGCTTAATACTTCTAGAATAATTATAAACCTTTCAACTTAATAGTAAACAAATAAATTGAAACAATAAAACACATTTACCATAAAAATATTGTTATACCAATGCACAAAATCTAACTTAATTTCAAAATTGCAAATATACAACTCACTTCTCAATTTTTTTCTTAAGATGTGTACTAATTAACTGGATATTTTACAATGTTGATGAAAACCCTACGAGGACAATGGAGAAGTTTCCTACTTCCCTCTTACAAATTAAAGAACAAAAAAGAAGGCTTACAGTACAAGATGCAACTCAAGCTTTCTAAAGAACAAACAAGGTAATTCAGTCCACTGTGCAGAATTGGTTGAATATTGCAAAGATTCAGGAGCAACCTACCAACGAATTTCAGGCTCACATGTGAAATTACAACTGATCTGATAATTGATCTAGAGAAATGAGCAGAAATACAGGGACAAATTCACAAGGATCTGTTGTTACTATGAAATGCACAACAACGACTCACCCCAGGCTTCGAACTTTCAACACCTCCTTGCTTGCAGCCATGGAAACGTATTTATTTCAGAATATCTTCATGGATTCCATGTGCACATTTACAAAATGATGAACTAGATCATTGAAAATTAAAATATTTGTGATGCATCTCTTCCCACATTAGCTTATACTTATCTCCAATCCGAGTGAAAACTATTAATAATATATGTACGTATCTTTCATATAAAGAATAGTTATGTTTTGGATTTAATATGGCATAAAAGTTAGGAGTTTAATCATATTTTTAGGTAACTCAGTTTTTAAGATTGTGTATTATTACATTCCCAATACATTTTAAAGGGCATGGGGTTTCTTGGAAATAGAATTGCTTAGAAGCAAAGTGCATCTTCAATAATTTAATATTTTTAGATGTAAAGAAAAAGAGAAGCAATAGGTCATTGCATATTTTAGTTTACTGAAGTAAAGAACACAACAATATCACCCTCCATATTGTGATAGACTATAGACACAACAATTAGAACTATAGACATAGACATAGAGCAATGTCATTTTACAAGGTAGATTTATATCGAACTTCCAAACTTTTAAAAGGAAGTAATGTAGCATGGGGTTTGGGCTGTGCTTTCTTTGTGATAGATGCTTATAAAAGAGTACGTGATCTATGTTCATTTGGTTTGTGCTCTTTTTAATTGATTTTTTCTTTTTGTTGTTTTTGTATTTCCTTTATTGATCTGTGCTCCTTATGTACTTGATTTTCTCTTTGCCTAAGGATGTGCCAGGATGTGTTTCTTTTATTTTCTCCCTCTTTACTAAATATTCATGAAATTTATCATCTTTTTTGCACCATCAATTTTTCCCAAATTTATGTCCCTAAATTCAAACATAAACAAGGTGATTTAGATCCTAGGTCTGATTTTACTCCTATTTTGTAGAGTTAATGTAGCAAAAATAGGGCTCATTGGTAGATTAACCTATGAAATGGAAATGGAGGAAGGGATAGTGTGTTGTCATGAAGCAATTTAATTACAAATTTAGATCTAATTTTATTATTTTTCCATTTGATAGGGGATGGAATTGAACTTATTAGTTTTTTCCTTATATTTTTTAGATTGTTGCTGCAATTCGTTGGATAAACACCAAGTCTACAAAATCTTGCAATTCAAATGTTATGTTTTATCACCCTCTAAGTTCCTAGTATGAGATTTATTTAGAGGAAGGTGATACAGTTACAAACAATAGTAACTAGATGCATGGATTCAACACCTTCATGGAGACATAGAATAGTGTACAAGATGGAAATCACTTACCTTTTGAATGCCCTATTTTTTGTTATATGTGAATTTATACCCTATTGTAAGTTTTCGATTAATTTGGACTACACTTTTCGATTCTCCCATCCTTACTCTGGAGTTTTGGCACTCAATGCAATTCTGGTGCCCAGTGGGACTTTTCATATGATGGGCCATAGTGATCCAATTGATATCTAACACTCTCTCTCTATTTATGTGTGAATAGATGAACGAGAAACATGCATGAAAACCCAAGTGGAAGTGGATGCACGTTTGCTACATGCAATGTAATACATGTGTATACATTCTCAAAATCACGTCGAAACACTACAATTCAATCCATCTATGTGTTGCTCTCTCATCAAATCATCAATCAATGCATGCAATGTACTCCAATCCAATCTCTCTACCTCCTACCTAGCTGTCACCAGTAAATGTGTGCAACTTGCAAGTTCCAAATCAAATATGTGTTTATGTGACAAGAACTTATAACTCTATTCACATGCACAGGCTTCCAAGAAATGTGAAGCAATGAAAAACACATACACACGACTATTATAAATACAAGTCTCATGAAGACTGGGCCAAATTGTTTTTTCCACATACAATAAAAGATTAATAATTGAAATTTTGACAACACTTGTTTCACATATACCTATTGTTACTTCAACATTTGAAATAATAAACCTCGACTCATGTATGTAGATATTAATATTGTTTTAGTTGATTTAATCAAATATAACTGAGTTACATTATATATGCCTTGCCTTGCTCAATAGTCAAGCCAGGCAGTCAATTCCTTTTATTTCAATGCTCATGATACCCCACATACTTATTTTAATTCCCTGCTCAACTAGACAAATTCTCTCACAGATCCTCTTACATTATAAATAAATCTCTAAATCTCCTTCGTGCTTACCTAATTTGTTCTAACTAACAAGCTTACATGTACCTAAGCTAACAACCTTTACTCATAAAGGCAAGGACTTGCTGCTTTGCACCTCGCCTTCTTGTTGAAGTAATAATTTTTATTATTATAGAGCATTAATATTGAATTATGATGGACATGTTTGTGCCATGGAATGAGACTAAATAATATAATTTATATGAAATGTACTCTATCAAAAATTTGATAATAATACATTCATAATATCAATAATAAATAATACATTAAATAGTATACAAACATATTATTTATTTTTTCCAATAAAAAAATAATATGTTCGATATTTGTCAATAAAATCAAAATATATAATCAAATGTGTCGTTATGACGCACCAGAGGACTATGTCTCTCTATTGTTACAGAAAGAAAGAGAGAGTTGTTTGAGAAACATCTCTCAACCTATAGTCAAGATGAGTTCATATATAGTTATCCATCAAAAATTGGCTTAAGCCAACAAAGTACAACACTTCTTACAAAGATAGATGCATATAATCGTATAAACATTCTCAATTCTAGAAAATTAATAAGTACAAGACATTTTTAGAAGATGAATGATATCTCTTTTAGGAAGATCCTCTTGCATTTGTCTCGATTGTAACTGGTGGCCCTTTCTATAGGATTAAGGCTTCCTTGGATAAATTATTTACAAATTCATTCAATTGTTTGAAAACATGTTTGAAAGTTGTATTTTCAAATGCAATTATTTTTCGCTAATCTTCTCCATGATTGATAGTAACAACAGATTTCCCAAAGAGATCTTCGCATCAACCCAATGAGTGTTAATTTTTTCATAACCAAATTTTTATAGATATACTACTTCCCTATCAAACACCAATTTCAACAAGATCCATAAAGCACACGATTTAGATTTATTAATGATTCCATGTCCCAATGTTGCTTTGAAGGCAAAGTGATGAATTTTTATAGAAATAGAATACCACCTACACCACAATTTCTTAAGTATTTTTGGCTAGCTCTATTGAATAATCCCTAGGGTTTGGAGGGGTCCACATTAAGATATTTGATTATTATTCTAGTCTTCACCTTCATTGGAAGCCATATACCTTCATTTGCATAGTTTATCTAGAAACAATCCTATATGGAGATGGTATATTTTCCTTGAAAATACATGTCATTTATAGCTAACTATAATGCACATGCCACTGTGTAAGGAAGTGCTATGTGATCTTTGAATTTTTTGGATTCACGCCAGTTCTTAAAACATGCTAGGGTAGAATCTCCTTCGCATTTTCAATTTTCATTGGCTAGCTTTAAAGTTTATTTCCAATTGAAAATGGACAATGGAATAAAATATGGTATACATATTATTCATTGTTTTTGCATAGTATGCACATGTTAGTCCCCTCCCAAGATCTATATTGGAAATTTTACCATGCCAGAACTTCATTGGAGATAGTTAGCCAAAAGAATATCCTTGTTTTAAGAGGATCTTAATTTCCAAATGGTCTTCCACCACATGTTGGATTATGTTGCATTGATGTCAAAGATTGTGATAGCCATGGATTTCATAGGAAGGGGGAGAGTAATTGTTGTTACCCTTTGTAAATGATGTGAGATGATAGAGGAAGCTTTTGTACTGCAAATAAAAACAGACAGAGCAAGTCAAGAATGTCCCTGCACATTAATAAGTCTTTGTGCAAATTGATCAATGATTACCTTGGATAAAAATTGAGAACAACAAAAGGAATGTGTGTGTTAGAGGAAGAATTTTTTAGCATGTGTCGAGGCTAAATCCTCAAGCGATTGCAGAGAAAATGTGAGTCATTGATCATTGATCATTCAACAAGATCAACAATCCAAACGTGAATTTTATTAATATGAGGAGATTGAACCAAGCGTTGATACGACCATCAATTAAAAAGAGAGATCTAGAGTTGTCATTAATATTTGCACACGGGTAACTTGTCCGATATTTAACAAAGACATGGGTCAATTGCGCACTTGATGGGTTTAATCGACAATGTAGAGGAAGCTCTAAAGTTGATCGATGGTCCACAATGAATTGTGGCCCCTCCATGTTCAAAGTTTAACAAAGGGAAGGGGGACCACGAAACTCAACCACGGTTAGCACTCCAATGATGCGTCATGCATCCATTAATTTATCCCCCCTGCCTATGGTTATCATAACCATACGGGACCCCCCGTAATCAACTCTGGATTGACGTGTGTCCAGGTGACGAAAAAAATATGATACTTTGATGGGTACGATGCCCCAATGAGCCGACTGCTAGGTGGAGATTCCACGACATAACCATGTAAGCAGCACGGATATAGCCAGGTGTCAAAGTGCCAAGTCATCATGGTGTATGAACAAGATTTGGAGGAAGTGATGATGTCATGGCCACATCAGTGCCACGTTATCCAACACCCATGAAAGGTTCC
The DNA here is from genome assembly GCA_032191745.1 of Picea mariana. NCBI lineage: Eukaryota > Viridiplantae > Streptophyta > Pinopsida > Pinales > Pinaceae > Picea > Picea mariana. Next base: position 10,451 of record JASDQU010220294.1, read on the forward strand.
ATGTGGAGGACATGTCAGACAAAGAAGTTGCAAGTGAGCAATGTCACATCATATGCCACACGTCAAACTTCTACAGTGCCATGTGTCAGGACAAGTGTAGTCCACATGGAAACAACGTGTCATGGAATGTATTGGTGCCATGCCACATCGACACATCATATATTGGTGAAATAGAGGAGCATTGCACATTTGAAGGTTGAGGGGATGATAACCTAGTACCCAGGTAGTCCCGATATCTGGGGAATCTGGGGAACTGGATCGACGGTTGAGATTTATCCAAGGACCAGATCAGACAATGGCTAATAGCTAAAGGCTTGTGATATCAAATAAAATGGACCGACGATAGAAATTTGATCTAGGACGATATGACAGTTGATATTAGATTGGAGTATCGGTGCAGAGGTGAAGGCATGAGCCTGCAAAGTAAAAGGCCCGAGAGGACAATAGCCTGGGGGGGCAATAGGTCGTTGGACTAATGATCCCAATGACCATATACCGGATCGATAAAACAAGTTGTGAGTGCAGAGTTGAAGGCTAGGGGACTCGGTAGCCTAGTAGCTTGATGAGCCAATCGTCAGGTGGCTTACCGAATCATAAGAATGGTAAAGGTGGGTGTTTGAAGCTTGGTAGGTCGTACCTCGATGGTCATGATGCCTAGATATCAACGGTCAATAGTAAATATCGATCAGATCAGATGACTGTTGAGAAATGAGGCTTGTGTTATGTGTTTTGATGGAAGAACAATGAATGACTGAGATTTGATCGAGAAGACCAGAACCATGTAAGCAACACAAATAGAGCCAGGTGTCAAAGTGCCAAGTCAGCATGGTGTACAAACAAGATTTGGAGGAAGTGATGATGTCATGGCCACATCAGTGCCACATTATCCAACACCCGTGAAAGGGTCCATGTGGAGGACATGTCAGACAAAGAAGTTGCAGGTGAGAAATTTCGCATCATATGCCACACGTCAAACTTCTACAATGCCATGTGTCAGGAAAAGTGTAGTCCACATGGAGACAATGTGTCATGACATGTATTTGTAACATGTCACATAGACACTTCATATATTGGTGAAATAGAGGAGCATTGCATGTTTGAAGGTTGGGGGCTTAATAACCTAGTACCTAGATAGTCTCAATATCTATGGAATTTGGGGAACTGGATCGTCGATCGAGATTTATTCAAGGACCAGATCAAACAGTGGTCGATAGCTAAAGGATTGTGTTATCAAAGGAAATGGATCGACGATCAACATTCGATCTAGGATGATCTGATGGCCGAGATTAGATTGGAGTATAGGTGCAGAGGTGAAGGCATGAGACTACAAAGTAAAAGGCTCAGGGGCCCAATAGGTCGATGGCCTAATGAACCCAGTGACCATATATTGGATCGAGAAAACAAGTTGTGGGTGCAAAGTTGAAGGATCGGGGACCCGGTAGCCTGGTAGCCCGATGGGCCAATCACCGGGTGGCTTACCAAATCAGAAGAATGGTAAAGGTGGGTGTTTGAAGCTCAGTAGGTCATACCCCAATCGTCATGATGCTTGGATATCAACGATTGAGATTAAATGTCAATCAGATCAGATGACTGCTGAGAAATGAGTCATGTGTTATGTGTTTTGATGGAATAACAATCAATGACTGAGATTTGATCGAGAAGATGATATCTGATGGTTGATATGCGATCGAGGTCAAAGGTGTAAGATTGAAGCCCTAAAGGACCTGATATCTAGAAAACGTGAAATAGATCGACGAATGAGATCAATCCGAGATGAGATCTAATGGTTGTTGAGTGTTGAATCATGTGAGTAGATCGTGCATGAAACCAAGGGAGATTTTTCCGGTTTTGAAGGATTAGTAAAGCCTGATTTTTATGGAAAGTATGGATCTGGAGCTGACCCAATGAGGAGTTTATTCTTGTGGAAAATTTGTTGAGTGTATGGGATCTATAAGTAACAAAGCCATAATTGTTTTGAAGTGAAGTGGTGGTTGAAGCGTGTGTGTGAGAAAATTAGAGAGCTCAAGTTCTGAGGCTCGTGATAGTGTGTGGTGTGATGGAAGGAAGCGAGAAATTCTAAAATTGCAGAACTAAAAGTGGGAGAATGAATATGTGAAAGACCTGTAATTAAAGAAGATCCAAGAGATGAAACATGTTGGAGAAGTCAAGAAAACCTTCTGAATCAAATTAAGGAATAAAATTGTTTTTAGTGTGGAAGGTTGGAGCAAGGAAGGAGATTGGTGTCTTCTGCAGGTTAGTGCCTGCAAACATGTTGTGGTAGTTTGGTTCCTACAAGCATTGTTGAGTTGGTGCTCAACTAAGGGGATTGGTGTCTCCTGCAAGTTGGTGCATGCAAACATTTTTTTTGAGTTGGTGCTTAGGAGATAAGATTGGTGTCTCTTGTAGGTTGGTGCCTGCAAGCATTGTAACAATGGGTTGGTGCCTACATGATTTTATAAAATAATTATTTTGTGGTTTTCTCCCATTTGGGTTTCCACATAAAATATATGTGCACTGTGATTCTGTTGATATGGTTAGTTCTCTGCATTGTGAATTATAATCTCTGGAATGTTTAATGAAAGTTGAAAAGAGTTTTAAAATTGTTAAATTGTGTAATACTGATTCACCCCCACCTCTCAGTATTAGTGTATATTCCAACACCACCATGCCTTTTCATTCTCAGTTTCTTCTTTTATACTTGGCTCATAACTTAGCTTGGTAGTGAAGTTTCATATGGATTTATGTTTTTACGATACAATCACATCTTCTTCTTCTTTCGGGATTATACCACTTAGGCTAAGACTGTGAGTGTATTGGTTCCATTCTTTATCCATCTCACCTTAGATACAAAGTTATAAGTCATTTTTCCATACTTGACTGTAAATTGAATTGGATTTTGGTTTAGTTGCAACAACCAAACTAAATACCTCTTTGTTATGAAGAATATTAAGAAGAGGATATGATAGCCTATAGTTTTCAGAATGCCCCAACCAGGGATATTTACTTATTTTTATTTTGTTTCCTCTTTCAATTTTCCAAGCCAACCATTTCCCAATCAAGGGGATTACCCCTACCATTTCTTTCCAAACTAGTGAATCCCCTCCATGACCTTTTATTTCCTTTCTAATCCACTCTTTTATTGATTCCAAAGTTATGTACTTTTCCATCATTACTCTACCCCATAATCCTTCATTATGTAATAGTCTCCATAAAATTTTAGTTGCTAAAGCCAATTTGAACAAGTGTGTTTTCTTAAGACCACATCCACCATATTCTTTTGGTCTAGCCAACTTCCTCTATTTCACCAAAGGGATCCCCTCCTTCTCCATTTTGCATGTCCAAAGAAAGCTAAAGAAATTTATTCTTATTTTTTCCAAGATTCTCTTTGGAATAGGTGCTATTGAAAGCTAGTACATTGGTACCCCTTATAGAATAGATATCACTAATGTTAGCTTGCCTCCTATAGACAAACATATGTAGCACTAATTTGTGACTCTCTTTTATATTTTTCCATAAAACCATAACCAATACCTAAACTATTAACTCTTTGGATTTAAATGAAAACTAACATATTTTAATCCATCATTGAAGGGAATTGAAAGGGTGAATTAATTTACATTTCATTTCCCTTTCCTATTCTAAACCATTGAATACTATAGAAGACATGATAATATTCACCTCCATCCCCATTGCCTTGATGTATAAGTCTAGAATCTCTTTAATATTTTCTTCTTCTCTTCTAATCTTTACTCCAAAAAGAATGTCACCATCAATAAATAACATATGGGAGAATGATACTAAGTTACCCATTTTTATTCCTTTGATGCTACCATCTCTTTTTTATGCTACTACTAGCATACTCAATCCTTCTCACAACTTCTGCCACCAACATGAATAGGAATGGGGACATTGGATAACCTTTCCTTATCCCTCTTGAAGCATAGAAAAACCTTGAGGTTGATCCATTTATTAACAATGCACATGAATATGATTGTAGGCATCCAAAGATCTGGTTCACCATTAGGATGCTCATTCCTATTTGGATTAATATTAGCCTTAAATATGTATAATAGACCTTATCAAAAGATTTATCCAAATCAAGTTTCGTTACCATAGTTGGCAACTTCTTCACCTTGATTGTGTGTAACCCTTCTTGGGAATACCCACATCACCATGAATTTCCTACTCTATAGGAACCCAAATTGGTCTTCTAAGATTATTTCTTAGAATATTCCTTTAATCGTGTTTGCTATATTTATTTTGTGATAATTTTATAGACAAAGTTACATAGAGACATATTCTTGAAGTCATCCAGTGTTGTAGGGGTCATTTATTTTAGGAATCATAGGTATGAAGGTGGCATTTAGAGCCCCAAACTCCTTCCCTTACCTTCTAGATTCTTCAATTTTCCTCGGAAGGTCTTCCTTTAACAACTCATGGAAGCCCTAGAATAAATCTATTGTCCAACCATCTGGACCTGGATTTTTTGCTTTCTTACAAGAATGAAGAATTGATTTCAATTCCTCTTTTGTTACTTTATTAGTCATGATATCATTTTGATGTTCATTTACTGATCTAGGGAATAGGAAGCCACCTTAACAATTTCTACTAAATTGCATCCTAGGGGATCTTGAAATAATGATTTGAAGTGATTAATACTTACTTTTGTTATCTCCTAAAATGATCTATCCTTGGATCCATCACTTTTCATCATTTCATATATTATATGAATATTCTTCCTATGTTTTGCATAATTTTGGAAGAATTTTGTAATCTTGTCTCCTTTTTCTAAATCTCTACTCTTCAACCTCCATGCAATGTGTTCATATTCTAGAATATTTCTTTTGATTCCTTCATGTTTCTTCAATTCAAATTTCCCATTCTTTGTAAAAACAAACTTTGTATTCCTTTCATAAAGTGATTTGATTTGATCTTCCATTTCCATCAGTTTTTTTGGGTTTCCTAAGCCTTCTTTTTGGACGATTCTTCCAATTCTTTTTTAACTCTTTTTAGATTATCTACCAATTGAAAAATGCATATTCCCCATGATTATGATAAAATTTCCTTCATTCCTTAGAAACCATGTTTTTTAAATCCTCCTCGTCTAACCATTTATAGTTAATTTTGAAGGTTCCTAAGGGGATTTTGTCTTCCATTTCTATTTGTAACATAGTAGGAAGATGGTCTAAACCTCCTCCATGTCTCACCTATGACTTGATTCTATATTAGTATTCAAGAACCCTCTCAACCACCAAAAATATGTCCAATCTCTTTGACACTCCTCCTTTATCACTTCTAAAGTTCCTCCAAGTTGGAACTAATTCAATAGGTTTGAAATCACAAAGACCAAGATATTGAAATAGATCGATGAAATAACTTTATAAGGCATCTTACCTAGATCCTTCTCCCCATATTTATATTTCTTTCACTTTTAATATTTCCTCCCCCCCATTTGGAATAAAATAAACTCCCTCATACCATAAAAACCAACTAATTCATATTAAAGGGGTGTGAAGTGATGTTGAACCCTCTTTGCACTATGGCTCCTATGGCTAGGGTTTAGCCCTGGACGATCCCAGGTTTTCTCAAGGTCGTTTCCCCCTTGCCTACTAGGATTTCCTCTACANCGTCATCTCAAATCTTCTCTTTCTATGTGCTCTGGTGCACCGGTGGGGTTCCTCTCAATCCCTTAGCCTCTGGTTCCACTTATTTTCATGGAAACTCTTTCTCTTTTGTTGTCTCCAGGAATTTCAATGTTGTTCCTTTGTCTTGTTTGGTGCAAGAATCTTTGGCTCCTTCCATCCTTATGAGTAAGGATTATATTTCCAAGTTAGCTCATCTCGGCTCCACAACACTCATCTGTCATTTTAATGGTCTTTGTCCTCATCTTGTTTAACTTCATGACTGGATGCCAAGATCTTGGTTTCCATTTTTGAAAGCAGATGTCTTCATTCACCCTTGTGCTCAAGGGTTTTTCATTGTTGAGTTTGATCTTCAAGAAGATAAATAATTGATCTTTAGTTATGGTCCCCAGTTTTGGCGTTTCTCTCATTTCTGTATGAATCCTTGATATCCTTTTTTTTATCCTTCAAAGGATTCGTTATCTTCGACACATGTTTGGGTTAGGCTCCCAAATTTGCCCCTGTATTTTTTGGGTTAATCCTCTCTCCATTCCATCGGTAATGCTTTAGGTAGGTTTCATTATAGAAGCCCTGAAACATAAAACTATAACATCTGCACCAATATTCGGATCTGTGTAGAAATTTATTTTACCAAAGGGTTTTTGGCGAAAATAAAATTGACAGGGGATAACTATTTGTGGACCCAAAATCTAGATTATGAAAAAAAAAAAATCGATGCTAAGCATGTTTTGGTACAGGTCACTTGGAAGCACATTTCCCTAGGGGCTCTAAGAAATATTGAAAGAAACACAAGCCAACTTGATGGCTTGGATCTCACATTGACCATCCTCTTATTTCCAAAGAATACTCTACAGATGTGGTCCCTCCCAAGGAGGTGCCCAAAGGAGATCCATCGTTTACATCTGACGTGGACTCTGCAAATCTGGATCCTCCTTTGGAAGTCTCTAAATCTAAAATGGAGGACAAGAAGATCACAACAGATATTAATGAACAATCTGAAATGAATGAAGAAACTCCTCAGAATATTGAGGAAAAAATAGATTCAACTTTTCTAGATACGGGTAAAGAAACACAGGATCTCCCCAACTCCACTGCTTTGGTAAGTTGGGCAGATGAGGTGGATGAAGCTGAGACTTCAAAAAAATCAGACCCTCCAGATCCAGGAAATGAGGGAATGGCAGGAATTGGATCAATCCCTCTATCTCTAAACGTAGGTTGGATGGTAGTCAGAAAGAAGAAAAATTCCCCTTCAATATCCCAACCAATGGTGACAAGAAGTAGGGCATGAAATCCAACCTAATCATGTATTGTTTTTTGCATGTATTTTGAGTGTTTTTCTACTAGACATATTCAATGTAATGTAGTAATAATATCACACAACTTTGGTCACATAAGAGTAGAAAGGAATTTTGGATAGTAGTTGGAGTAATGAAGCTATATTTTTGTTATTTATACCAGCCTACTTTTGTACTCAACGACCTTGGTCGCGCCCTTTTTAAATGAATAAAATTTCCCAGTTTTTGTAAAAAAAAAATATCTCCTCCCAAAATTACATTGTCACCTTGATTCCATCAACCTATGTAAAGCTCTCCCATAAAAAATTCCTATCATCATAAGGCCCATATAGATTAATGATTGAGATTTATTTCCCTAGTTCTTTGGATTTCAAGTCAACCTTGATACCCACACGTAGGAAATACAAGTTAGAAAGGCCTAGTAATTCATTCCAACATGTTAAAATTCCTCCTAAACTCCATTCATATTCCAAAGTTATAAAGGACTAGTTTTTTAGGATTAATGATAGT
>JASDQU010220297.1:6599-17874 GCA_032191745.1 Picea mariana
TTGGGTTAGCTTGTAATGCTAGTATTTTTTAGGACAGGCACATCCCTCCCTTTCAGTGTGCAGCACAAAGCAAATCCATCCTTTGACAGTTTCAAACAAATTTCCAAGAAGCCTCTAAGACAGAACAGTTGAGCAGATAGATGCAAGTGGGGCGTGGCCCTACTTTAATGGTACCTGTCAAGGAGATCCTCCTGTTTGTGGGGCAGGAGGGGTTATTTTCTTATGTGATACTCATTTTATCAAATTTAAAGCAGGGCTGGGCAGAGGCGCAAGCGCAAATAACTTTGTTGAGTTAGTTGCTCTGAAGTTGTTGATTTTTCTTTCAGCTGAAGAAAGGGTCACCAAAGTTCAGAGCTTTGGTGACTCCATGGTGGTGATTCATTGGAAGCTGGGTGTTAGTAATTTGGATAATATTTTTCTGAGGCCTATTTTTTATGAAATTCAGATTTTTAGTCCGTTTTTAACACAATATCTCTCAAACCTGTCTACGATGAGAGGAATGGAGAAGCTGATGCTCTCTCCTAAGCAGGTTGGCAGCTGGATACAGGGACTTGGCATGTTCAGGAAACAAAGGAGGATCAGTTCTTTGAATGTTTTCACACTCCTGTCTTCTGATCAAAATTTCTGGTTGATTTTATGGCAGCTGTTCTCTATATGTTTTCAGAGTTTCATGATGCTGTGTATGGAGTTTTTCATATGTTACTGTTGAGGCCCGAGGGTTTCTTCTTGATGTATTTCTTTATGAGGTTTGGACAGTTTGACAATTAGATGTGCTTCTTCATGTCAGATGATAGGAGACAGGTTTTTGGATCTGTTGGTTAAAGTTCTTATATGCACTAAGCTGGACTGTTAAGTGGCATAAAGCTGTGATATTCTGTGAGTTTTTGGATATGAGATTCTTCTAGAGGAGTCATGAAATGCATACAGCAGATGCAGAATGTACTTTTTTTTCATTATGAACGAAATATATGATTTTTTTCCAGGGAAAAAAAGTCCTCATCTCCAAAGACGGAGACTCTAGAAACAGATCTTAGATTGGGAAATAAATTCTTGAAGTCATGAGACATAAAAATAAGTTAGCATGTTCCAGCCTTGAAAGTTAGAAGTACTGTTTTCAAAAAGTTCTCCATAAGTTGCAGATATTTGGAATTTTATCATTGTCAAAAAATTTGCAACTCTGAGGTAGCTGGATGTATACACCTTTCAAGAATAATAGAATATATATATATATTCTCTATATCATATGTATGCTAACAATGTGTAAGCACGTAATAGGACACCTCTCTTTTGCTGAACAGATTAAAATTACAAAGAAACAAACCATTAACTTATGTAAAAACATTTAAAGAGTGTATGTATGTATGTATTAATCAGTATCAAATGTATGCTAACAATGCATAAGTCCAAGACAACATGATAGGATACCTTTCTTTTGCTGAATAAATTAAAAATCCAAAGGAAATAAACTATTAATTTATGGCAGAATAGTTCAAGAGTGTATGTACTATGTAGTGTGCTCAACAAAAAGTACGAGGTACAGTTTGACAATAATACTCATACCGTATCATGTGCATGCAAAAGTGTTTGTCTCTGTAGGTGCAGGTCCTGAAGGATGGATACCCCGAGTTCCTCTGTTTCCAATATGGTCCTCCTACTATCCTTGATCCGTTCACTAGACTGGTTAACCCTCTCTGTTGACATCAACAACCTTCCTCTTTGATCTGTCGATGCCTGAATCAGAAGAGCTCATGATTCATGAAAATAATATTAGGATTGCATCAAACACCTTTATACATGCATGAAAATGCCTTGCATGCTGAAATACACATCTATAAAAAATAATTAAGCATAGAGAAAAGTAAAGAAGTAAATGTGACAGCCTGAATGCCAGAAAAACAGAGAAAGCTGGTGTTCATTAGGTATGCTGCTGCATATGAAGTCACAGTCTAACAAATTAGCAGAACTTATAGGCAAATGAAAATGACAATGGACAACCTCTAGCTTGTCTATCTCTTTACAGCAGATAATGCGATTGTTTGGCACACATCGAATGGTTCAGAATATAACATTGATTTCGGGATGAAGAATGGTAGAGGAAGGAGAAGACCTGGTGGATTACTCACTAGATCCCTTTGGAGAATATTCAATTTTCCCCATGGATGAATATTTGATCTACAAGTGGAACTCGGAGAAGGAATTTGTGTCAATTTTTATATGCAACTAATTTCAGATCTGAAAATTACTTCCAAGTAATCCAAACAGTAAACCCTAGATGTTATCACTGAACAATTTTATACTGAAATTATGACAGAAAATTACAGCAGCGGAAACAACAAGATCATAGATAAATCATCCATGCACATGAGACACAAATTTTTCTGTTCTGTAAACTTTCAAATTCAGAAATTTCTGAGGGCAAAATCAGCCCTCTCAGCTGTCACAAATTCACCAAAACTGAGGACAAAACAGTCCTCTTAAAAACCACAAAAATCAGCAAAATTACCCAGGACAAATTCCAATTTGCAAATCTGTTGTAGGCCACCTGTACAGCCTGCTGACGTCATCCTGTACAGACCTGCCAACCTGCCCAAAAACTCACATGTGCGAGCCTGAAACCCTCCACATGTGCGGCTCTGTTGTTCTAGTCACACGTGTGACTGTACAGACCTGTCCATACCACGTGTGATTATACGGACTTCTTGTACTCACATGTGCAGCTGTACCTGCTCTTCACACGTGCGGTTGCTCTCACACGTGTGGCTGTACTTGTTCCTTACACGTGCGGCCCTATTGCTCCTTCTCCTCACACGTGTGGCCTTCCTTGGCTGAAAACAGAAACAGAATGTTCAAGAAACCCTAGGCCAGATTTCCTAAAATTGCAGAAATACCCTTGCTGAAATTTCCAAGCTCCTAGCACAAGTGCTCACTCACTTATGCTAACTCCATAATATCACCATGAGATGTCACAATCTCCTTCTCTCCTTTTATAGGAGTCTAATGTGAGTTTAGAAGCCCTTAGCTTACTCTAAGGAATCCTCCACTAAAATCAACATTAAATTAGAATATTGTATTCCTCTGTGTGGATGTGAAGCCCCAACACAAGCCCACAAAGCCCATCACCAAACGCATGAATCCCTAGCTTCATCCCAAGGGAATTTTCACCGAAACGAAAGTGTAATATGGTGCCAACGAGGATTCCCACGTGTCGAACACCAAGGCCACTAGTGGGAATAGCCCCTGAAGCTACAAAACATCAACACTCACTCTTAGCGAGGGAGGTATTCTCACCCACTCCAATGTCTTCTGAAAGTATCTTTGTCTCCCACACTAGAAGTGGCTATGCATCCCACTCTAGATCTGCTACCACAGCTGCACTCCAATCCTCTTGATTGGTTACTACCTCTATCACCAAAACAAATCCTGTTGCATGGCATGGCCCCTTCTTGGAAGACATGTTGCTCCTAGAAGCCTCCCGCTTTTGAGCCTCCTGCCTGGCTTCCTCAACCCATGACACCTTCTTTACGATCTTGGAAGATTCCTCTCTTCCACCTGCACCTAAACATAGACTTCCTCTGGACGAGTGATGCTCCCTCTGAGCCTGCTAACTCCCTCTGAAGTCCAACTTCCTTTTGATACTCTTGGGAGGCTGCTCCTCCCAACCAGATCCTAAGGGTTGACTCCCTCTGAAATCTGGCTCCCTCTGATCCTATACAACCTCCGGAGCTACCTATTCCCTCTGAACCTCCACAATTTGTGGAGCTACCTGCTCCCTGTCCTCTGTCACGGTGTTGCTACTGGCCATACCTCATATAGGTTGGCCTTTCATCCTATATAGGTTGTCCTCTCTAACTCCAAGAAACACTATTGTGTTGGAGCTAGATCTTTTGGGCATGAATAGCACATGTCTATCCCAGAACAAGGCTGCATAGCCCTTCTCCTCAATCATTGAGACTAAGAGCACACTCCTCCTGAGTTCTGGCACCCATAGTACATTTGACACCCTCAATACATCTCCTGACTCCATCCAGAATGATATTGTTCTAGATCCTCGTACTGCATGCTTGGTCCCCATACCAAGCTCCACACATAAATCTGAGCCAATCTCTGTGACATTGTCAAACAACTCCCGTGCACCTATCATATGGCATGAGGCTCTGCTATCCACCAAACAGGTCTCACCATGTCAATTTTTGCATGTATACTTATGTGACTAATTTTTAGATCTGAAAATTCAAAATTGCTACCTAGTGAACTAACAGTAACACCCTAGATATCATCAGTAAACAATTTCACACTGAAAATGATGACTGAAATTATATGCAACAGAAACACCAAAGATCAAAGATGAATCATCAACACAACTGAGACACAATTTTCTGTTCTGTAATATTTATTAAATTCAGAAATTTCAAGGCAAAACCAACCCTCCTGGTCAACACACTTTTATCAAAACTAGACAACCTTGTCCACTAAAATATCGGCAAAAATTTTGAGGACAACCTTGTCCTTCCAATAGTAAAAAACAGCAAATCAAACTCAGCAAAATTACCCAGAAAATCTGCCTGCAAATCACCTCAGTTGTTGCCACCTGTAAATATGTTGACGTCAGTCGTACGATTTCTAACATCAGTGGTACGATTTCTAACATCAGCAGTACGGAACTGTTGTACGGCCTAAAATTGCACGTGAGGCTTGCAAAAACCCTCACACATGCGAGCTGCAATTTCCTCTCACGTGCAGTTGTACGGATGCTTCTCCTCACACGTGCAGCCTAATTTCTTCCACACATGCGGCTGCTACTTCCTCCTTCTCCTTCCCATGTGTGACCTTCTTGGCTAAGAAAGATGACTTCCTTGACAGTAAACAAAAACAGAAAATCACCCCAGACCCTAGGCTAGATTTTCCTCACAATTGCAAAAATTCTCTTGTTGAAATTTCCAAGCTCCTAGCACAAGTGCACCTCACTTATGCTCTCTCCATCTTGCACAATGATAAAATGTCACAATGACTTTTATTCATACAAGTCCAAAGGGGTGTGTCAAAGAGTCTTTTCACAAGTCAACACAAACATAGGCTCTCTTGTGGGTGTGAAGCCCCATCACAAGCCCACGAAACCCATCATCTTGCCTATGAGGCCCTAGCCTCATTTCTTGGCTGATTTTCACGAAATGAAAAGCTAAATTGGTGCCAACAAAATTTCCCACAAGCCTAGCACCTTGGCTTCTAGTGGGAATACCTCTCGAAGCTACAAAATCAACATAGCACTGGAGACTATAACTGAAAGGGCAGAGACCAACAAGAACTCCCTCTGAAGCCTATATGCAACCTCATCAACCTCTGTTGTTGATGCCTGCTGCTTCCTTCCCCCTTTCCTCCGCTGTGGACACTATGAAGCATAATGACCAAATTCATGACAAGCAAAACACTTGACCTTGCTAAGGTCCTTCTTCCTTCTCGACTTTGAAGATGTCTCTCTCTCTGGAGAACCTCCTTTTCTTCCCTTCCTAGCATGAGCAACTAGGGTCTGGTTCTTGTAATCCCCTATCCTAGGGATAACTAAGGAGATCATGTCTCGAGGTCCACAGGTCCTAGACATCAAGTGTCGAGAGCCAGATGACTTGAGTATGGCCCTAGAGGGCCCATCTTTTCTTCAGTGCAACCCATCTATCAGCAGCAACAACAGCCATTCCCACCAGCCTGGTCTTAAAGTAGCAGTAAGTCTTGCTCCATGAGGTAATGAGTCTGGGTATCATGGTATGTGTCACTCTGATTATTGAAGCACTTAAATATTTTGCATTGAATTCTCCTTCATTTCAGAACATTTGCTTCGAAATTATGCTCTTTAACTTGTTCATACCTGGGAGGGTAACATAATGCCCGAGTAAGTTGATTCCCCTTTATGATGAGTTGCCACTGAGTGGGTCTATGAAAGGTCATCGTCCATTCCCTCCATACTTACCACTTTCCATCATTATTCCTCTCATCTTCCCCCACCTTGGTTCAAGCATTGGGTTTTCCACACTAGGAAGGGTTGTACCTTGCCTTGTGGGAAGAAGGGGCTAAAGGCCCAGAGGGTAAAAGTAGCTGGCAAGAGTTAAAAGACAAAATGAAACCTTTGAGATGCTTCGCCCAGGGATTCCTGAGAAMGSGATAAAAATCTTTTCAGTAAGAAAAGGGAACCCATAAGATAAATCAAAACTCACAGTACTAGTTGGTGGATGGGAGGTCTCATCATGAGTTGGCCTATTAGGACCATGGGCATGTAGCGGTATGACACTACCATCTATCTGGTCACCAAGACAGGGTAGTGGCTCTTGGTGGCATAGCCAAGAGAAAGGGGGTCTCATCACGAGCCAACATTGTCATCTCCGCGAAATGCTTGTGGGTAATGCTGTCACCTCTGGTCACCAAGCCAAGGCAGTGTACCCCAGCTTTTCCCTTGAAAAGAAAAAAGACCAAAAGCAATAAGACTAGGAATAAAAAGCATTGAATGGGCTAGGAAACAATGGCATCCATGATAAGGTGCAGCTCGCCCCCTACAGAGGCACCCACAGGAAAGACCTACATTTCCCTGTTATCACTGCACCCTCTGCCCAAACATTTCCCTTACGCCACTTCACACACACTTACATGAACTAGCTTGGTTCTCACCTGAGAAACACCCCAAACTTAAGGAGGAGTATCCCAATAAGACATCCTGAGACCTCCAAACCTAACTTTTTAAACTGCATAACGTCTTTGAGCATTTGTCTGGGTAAAGGGGGGTTTGATGCACATGTTTGGGTAATTTGATTATTAGATGTGATTGACATTGCTATGATCCCTGTGACTTATGGACCCCAGGAGGGCGTACTGGTGGTTGTTGTAGGACTTTGCCTGGTGGACAAGTACATATGGGGGAATGATTAGCTCGAACTTCCATAGAGCTGAAAGCACATAGATGGTTGTTGTGACCCCACCAGGGGGTGAGAGACACCAGAGGCTTGCACCAGGAAGAAAGAAGCACGCTGCACCAGGGACACTCTGGCAAACCTAGACCCAAGGGGTCTTGCCTTTCCACCTGAGCGTTGACCCTTGAGAGCACATGACACCATCATTATGACCCTGACGTCACCCAGAGTTAGGGTTTTCACTTATGAGGGCAGTTGTGTGCTAGTTGGCACGTGTGGCAGCATTCCAAGCCTCTGGAGGACAAACATTCTTCATTTAAAGCCTAGCGTTCCACCCTAGGGGCCTAACGTCACCCTAGAACGGCATGACATCACCCTTGGATATGATTTTAGGGTTTAATTAATGTTATTTATGTGAAAACTAGATTTTAAATGTAATTTGGCCATGTCATCCTTTTTATGACCTAATTGTAATTAAAGGTCATTGATATTGTATAAATAAGAGAGAAAACTCTCATTTTATCATCATCTCTCATCACACAAGTGTGGTATGAAATTCGGCCCTCTTCTAGGGTTATTGGCTGAAATTTTCGGCGCACTTCTCTTGGAGGCTAAAAATTTGCAACTTGGATCATTCTTGGTGAAGTAAATCTGCAATTCTTCATTTTATTTGAATGGTTTATGGTAAATCTGTTTGTTCATGTTAAAGATTATGAAATTGCTTGCTTGACAAACCCTGGGACTAAATGTAATGTCCCCCACCTCTTGATGAAGAGGTTTGGAGAGACTTAGTAGTCTAGTCATCCCCACTAGACTATAGTCTCATGCAGCATGGGGAAAAGTCAGCTAAACTCAATGTTATATTTTGAAGTTGACCTGAAAAGGTAAAAAGTAACTCACTGGAAGATTAGAGCGCTTGAGGTTGAGTTAGGAGTTGAACCTAAGGGTTAACTTAACTCAACAGAAGAATAGAAGCAGGTATAAAGGAAAGCCTAGGGCGCACCTCTCACTCATCTTGGATTGTTATGCATTTTGCTATTGGGCTCTTGAGCACACAGTTTTGAGGGTTTTGAGAATACAAACCCTAAAGAACAACTCGGTGGTGAAAGATTTCACCCATCTTGTTCCAAGCTTGGTCTCGGGGATGAAATACTCCACCCACACCATTCAACAACAGTTACAGGTACTATCATTCATCCAGGAGAGCAGTAGGTTGTACCATTGAGGGTTTTCCAACAGGGGGCGCATCATTGCTTGGAGAGGAGTTCAATCCAAGCTATTGACAGGGCTTCTTGACATTCTAGCACTTGGGTATTTCTTGCAGGGCCTTGATCTTCAGATTTGGTGTGTTTTGAGAGGGTTACTCTTGCCATATCATTATCTTGAGCTCTGGCAAGTTTTTGAGAAAAGGAGGGCGCAACTATGATTCAGATCTTCTCAGTTTGGAGGGGTTATACCTCAGATCTGACCCTAAGACTTCTCCTAGTAGCTTGTGGTGACCCGATCTATCTTTCTAGAGAGTTTCAAGGGATTTGGAGGCCTCCTTCAGTAGGGCCAAAATATTGAGCTTGACAGTCTTCAGGAGGGCACAGTCTTGATTGAGGATTCAGCAGTTTGGAGGGGCAAAGCTTGGCATCTGGACTTGAGATTTCAAGGAGGGCTTCTACTTGCCCCGATCTATCTTTTGGTGGAGTTTGGTACTATTTGGAGACTTCCTTCAGCTAGGCCGAAATATTGGTCTTCTTACCTCTGCAGTAGGACGTGCTATCAGCCAGGGGGGGTTGGACTTGACCCTGGATTCTTCTTGTATTGATCTTCATTGTATATCCAGCCTTGGGGGCTTGCATTTTCTTGTCGGGAGCATTTTGTAGCAACTCATATCTTATCTATTGGATCTATCTGATGTTATTCCAGATCTGCATCCTTCTTGTATCAGGTTCTTGCTTATTATATCAATAAAGGTCAGATCTTGTTGTTGGTTCCATATCTTGTGTTATTTTGTATCTTTATTGCTTGTCTTCAGATCTAAGTAAATAACTGAACTCTAAACCCTAAGGCCGAAACTTAAGAGGCCAACCTACAAACACACATAAACAAACAAGCAAATTAGTGGCCAGTTAGTGTTCCAAGCGAAAAAATTGGCTTGGGAACATTACAGTGGTATTAGAGGTTTGATCCTCCCATCCTGTGAGGATTAGCGCATGCAGAATTTGAGTGGCATTTATATGGGCAGAAGAAGGAAACAAACAGGTGAGGCAGAAGCCGAAATGGAAGGGTCAGGTGAGGACAGTGAACCACATATGATAGCAGGGATTGCTAGGGACTTGCAACGCTCCATAGAAGTATCACAGAGTGACCATGTTCATCACCTGTAGGAGAGCTAGGAGACAGCACGTAGGGGACAGGCTGAAATATCAGAGACCTTGAGGAAGGTAAGTGAAATCCAATAGTTGATATCACAGCTCTTGATGGAGATGACTCATAAGGGGAAAGGCCCAGAATCTTATGCCAACAGGGAAACTAGTGGATCTCATGGTGGGAGCAGACATCAGCAGGAACATGTCCCCTATCATCATTCTGAGGGAAGTCATGGAGGGGGAGCACCACAGGGACAGACAGGTAGCATGACCACTCCTAGAGCGTACTTGCCTTCATTTACAGATGAACCAACATAGCCCAACCACCTAGATGAGTTTGAGGATCAGTTTGATCAGTATGTCAAAGAGTACGACTCACTAAGCACACCAATTCAGAGGCAAATCACCTTAGATTAGTTTTGTGGATTAAAATTCAGAAGCAAACCCAAGCCGTACCACAGGAACAACTATGAGCTAGAGCACAGGGCTGGAAAAATGGAGATCCCCTACTTTGATGGTTCAGCAAAGATGACTTCTCAGGCGTGGGTACAAACACTAGACACTTACCTGCAACTTGACCCTAAGAGAGAGATGGATGCCATCAAGTTTGCTACCATGTACTTGGATGGCAAAGATCATGACTAATGGTACCATGGGTTATCTACACTTGGCCACAATCAGATAGTGGCATACACAGAGTTTACTCAGAGGCTCATTGACAGGTTTGACCAGGGAGATCCAGAGCTACACTTCAGGGAACTCACACAACTCAGATAGACAGGAGCACCAGAGGTGTATATTGAGGAGTTTCAGAGGCTAGCAGTCATGGTACAGGACGTGTCACAGTCTAGACTCATGATGCTTTTCACAGAGGGTTTGATGGAACCCTTAAAGGGTTGGGTTAAGGCTTTCAAGCCTACCAACTTGCAAGATCCCATATGGAGGATGAGAGATCTAGGCCCAACAACCGAACCGAAATTTATGCCCAAACCACCTCTAAACACTGGAGGAAGGGACCTGTTGACCGCCCATTTAGCACCAATGGTCAACTCATGTGCCATGAAGAGATGAATCAGATGCTCATGTTGTCGAAGACTTTTGGTCCTACAGGGCAGTGTTTGGCCCCAACACTTTATTTTGTAATTGGAATTTCTGCACCCCTGCATGGGTTAATAATGTAATAGGTCTACATGAGTCATGTCTAGGTCAGTTACCTTGGGATCGGTTCACTGGGAGAGTTCCTTTCATCGAGGGTTTTTTATCCTCAGGTTATCAGTTGGGCTTTTCAGCCTTACTGATTTCCCTTGAGTTTTTCCCTCACACTTGCAATAATTCCTCCAAAGTTGTGAATGGTGTTCTAGTGGGCTTATGTTTTGGTAACTATTATAGGGAATCATTGTAAATGACCATGCAAGACATCTTAGAAAGTTTCGCGGAATTCCGTCGAGTCTAGGTTAGTTTTTTTTAATTAATTAATTTTTAATTAAATTTCCCTAAGTTTGGAGGTTTCATTATTTAATTAATTAATTATTTTTGAGCAATAATTGTAAAAACTAGGTCCTTGGACTTTTGATAGGGGTATTTTTGCTCAAAAGAAATGGAATAGCACCCCCTACATCCATGGACCAAGTTTCAGTTCAGTCGGACAACTTTAGCCATGGGTTTGTCCACCCAGAGTGTCAGTCAATCTAAAACAGCAATTTTAATTGCTAAAGTCCAAACATGGCAAAATGTAAAAGTTGTAATAATGAGTTAGAGGATATGAAAAGGTGAAATGATGGCTAGAGAGAGACTCCCTAAGCATAACATGACCCTCCCAACCTTTTCTAACCCCCTACCACCTCACCACACTCAAAAGTTACGCCCCCCTAGGGGGATTGACGTTTTTTCTTGGTGGTGGATGTTGTGAATTAAATGGGGCCCCCTCTCATGAGTTATGACTCCCTTTAACCCCCACATCACCTCCTAGGGTGATCCCACTCCCTTTTTCTCATTAATCCCCCTCCATTCCTTCCATTTCACCCTTTT
>JASDQU010220298.1:0-16160 GCA_032191745.1 Picea mariana
ATCTCTGTCCACCAAAAGATATTCCATCTTGATCTTCCACAACTCAAAACTTTTTCCATTAAACTTCTCGATCTCCATCTTCGAATTTCTTGCCATTTCTTTTCACCTAAAAAAGTAATACCGTAGATCTCCCACTGTAACAAGGCTTATCACAGTCCCGAGCCAAACCCTTGACCACAAAGGCGTCCCCCTGAAGCCAATAAAGCTCTAATACCAAATGTAAATTCTAACCTTGTACAATATCTACTACAAACAGATATTCAGAAAAGAACAGAAACGATACAATGGAAAAATACAAACATTACACCAAGAAATTTCCACTGGAAACTCAAACCGAGAAAACCAGCGTATTCTATATTCATTCATTGTGATACATTGTTTACAATACAATATACATATAGGAGCCAGCGGCATCTAAAACCATAACCCAATGACCTGGATTAGTCCAAAACCCTAATTCCTT
Organism: Picea mariana; assembly: GCA_032191745.1. Lineage (NCBI taxonomy): Eukaryota > Viridiplantae > Streptophyta > Pinopsida > Pinales > Pinaceae > Picea > Picea mariana. Next base: position 464 of record JASDQU010220298.1, read on the forward strand.
AACAAGAAATAGAAAACCATTGGCAAAAACCATGTGTCGAAAAACCACATAAATACATGACACGCTTCCCGAGGCATGTGACACGTTTCTCGAGGCAAAAAAAAAATTGTGCCAAGAATATAACACATACCCAAAAATTTGTTGTGTTGGAGGCTGGTCTACATAATACATTGGTTAATGAAGAAAAATCATCCTAGCATCTCTTTATTTTCCACCGTTGAATGATTTTGGAGAGAGGAAATCAGTGGTTCTCAATCCATAGTTGTTGCAAAAGTTTCTAAATTCATTTTTCTCTCTCCTGCAAGTCGCCTTCTCTCTCACAAAGGTGTTTTTTTCTTGTTTTCTTGTATTCTAAAGTGCCCACACATCATCTAGTTAGTGCTATATGTTTTAACTATCGACTCGTCATTTCCCCTTTTCTTGGCCATTCCCTCATTGGTGTGCATCCCAATTGACCAGCTAGTTGATGTTAGACTTTGTTGGGTCATACATTTTTAGTTGGGAATTTTTTCTCTTCCCACAAGTCATTGGTCGACTTATTTTTCATCCCTGGTCGTTTTTCTCTGATGTCGAGTGTCTAAACTCGTCCCGAGACCTTTTCCTCTGATGTTGTTGCCTAAAATTGCCCCTCGACGTTTTTCTCTATTGATGAGTGGCTTAATTCGTCCACTGGAAATTTCTTTATGGTTGGGCATCCTCACTTATCTCACTGGTAAATTAATTTTTTCCCACAAGTTTTCATGGGTCGCAAGAACTCTCATCACCGAGTGTATTGCTACAGAAGTTGTTGCTCTGGAATTCATTGAAGTAGTTTGAATAATGAATTACACAAACATGGAACGTTAATGATTTATAGTAAGCATCCATGTTGATGAAATGGACATGATATAATCATACCATTTACGGATCATACTTTGGGCCTGTAAATGTTGTAAATGTTGGTGGTCGGTGTTGGATATAGTCTCCTTTCCCATCAAATAGTACTTCCATTCATTAATATCTTTCATGGGAGCATAGATCTCCTTTTCATATGTGGGATACATCAAAACAACTCCATGAAATAATTCAGAATGATAGAAAGTTGGATTATATTTTTGCATCAAAACTACTCCCATAACATACCCACTTATAGTTGTCTCCACTTCAAAGAACTTATGAAAATTGGGCAATGCTAAATCTAGTGCTTGACTGATATTTCGTTTCAATTCTTCAATGTCCTTTTGTTTATTATTTCCCCACTGGAAAATCTTGTCATTGGTTGTTATGAAATTGTTATCACTCCAATCACACATGTTACCAAATTGAACAATTAAGGTACACCTTGGTTCGTTAGCAATTAGGTAACAAAACAAACCTTAAGAAAAGGGCCAAAATGAGTTAATTATACCCCTTAAGAGTATGATTGGGTAAAATATTATAAAACCCTAGGTTTTGTTTTACCACGCTATTTTTTCTTCTGTAATTGTATGGCCACGTGGGAAAACTTCAATAATTATGTGACAAAAAGAAAATGTCATTGCATTTGCAAGCACTACAAAAATAGAAAAAAATATCAAAGTAGGTTCATTAAAAGGGCTTAAACAGAATCAACTATGGAAAGGGAATATTCTTACCTTGAAGGTGACCTTCATGAGGATTCTCGAAAGCAAGTTTGAAGCTAAATGAATGCACTAATAATTTATAAATATAGATCTTAGGGGATCATTTGAAACATCTTTCATTTAGGAACTATTATAATGTTGCATTGTAGAGTGAGTGTCACTTCCATTTTACCCATTTTCATTTGAGGATCTACATTTCACCAAGGACGTATTATTTTTTCTAAAGAAAAGAAGAGAAAAGTCCCAAGAGGATGAACTCGACAAGAGGACAGATTGGTCAGCCACTTTCCCATTGCCTAAGGTATAATCCATCTATAATTTTATTCTTTTTTAATTTAATATCATTCATTCTCACCCACCATTACAGAGTCTATTGTATGCTTGATTATTTTTATTTGATAAAGCTTAAATTTTTGGTGTGATATTGAGCTATTCCAAGCAATTTATTGTTTATTTTCTAAGATCCACTTGAGGTATTATTTGTTTAACAATGTGTAGCTTTTGGAGTCAATTAAAGAACCCATTTCTCCTCCTCTTGTCCAATTACAATCATCCAGAAGCTAGAAGGAAAGGAAAATCCATATTGACATATCCCTCCCTCCCTTCCTGCATGTTACCAACCAAACTAGCAGGATCATCAAGGTCCCTTGAATTGCTAAGGCAGTACCATGTAGGAAAATTTCCCAATGTCACTATGGCACGAGTCCTTCCATGTTCAAGCCCAACTTCTATGCTAAAAGACTTTGGGAGGCTTCCCTAACACAATAACTTCACCCGAAAATTAGTACACTGGTGCCTATGTGATATAGAGGTGAAGGTAGGAGTTAATTATTTAAGCTAAATAATTTAGAATGATAAATAACTAACATAAATAATGCATACCAGCAAAATAAAACCACTCAAGATTCATAAGATCAAGAAACAATATAGTGCAAAAGAGAGGTGAAAGCCTTTACCAATTCCTCAAATGTATTTTTAAGTATACCTTTTGGTAATGTGATTTTACTTTGAATTGTTCCTTGTTTTTCTAAGTTTTCAAATCTATCAAACGCATAAACAAAGACAAAATAGCAAGAAACATGGCCCTTTTGAGGCCTCCCACAAGTGCTAAGCACCTTAGATCATTAGATATGTGGGCTAGGAAGCTTGGGAAGCAAGATAAGAGTGATTTTTTATGCTTAAAGCTTTATATCTGCAACAAAATGGTAATTTCCAGCAAGCTGGAAATCAACTTGCATATTTTGGGTTCAAATCCCCCTAGGGTCAAAACCCAAAAAAATAATCCAACCAACAAATTAATTTTTGTGGCTAAAAATTGTTGATATACTCTAGAAAATAATAGATATAACTCCATAAACAAATATGGAAATCAAACAAGGGTTTTTATGATAGAATACTTACCTTACAGCCCCCTTTTGGATGAGATTCTTGTCAGATCTAGTGTAGGCTTCATTGTAAATTTTCAGATCTACAAAACTCTCAAAATACACTTGTGAAATAGACAATAGAGTGAAAAAAACTAGAGGGTCAAATAACCTTAGGGTGGCGATAACTCTAGAAACAAAATCCCCAAGTTTCTACTAGCTATGTGAGATGGAAATCCAAGCGCAAGCTAGCAAAATATTTTTGGTTTTTTGTATTTTATGATTTTTTAGTTTTGTTTAAAGCAAAAAAATAAAAAGCGATTGTTTGGATTTTTAAATAAAGTTGGTTGAAGTAGTGAGGCTTACCTAGGCCTTACTCTTACCTCCAGAGTGTTGGATTGTGATCACAACCTTTTCTAAGTTGATCGCAGAATTTGGACTAGAAGTTGGGTTTGGAGTTGATGGACTATCGCCCCCAATCTAGTCTAGAATAGTTGTATTGCTTCCAGATATTGCTAGGAAATATCCTCTAGTGGTATGGTCTCCAACCATTAGATCAACATAGATGTGAAATGAGATCTCCTCCTTGTTGAAGATACCCCTGATAAGGGTTTGTCCAACGCTTGGATTTGAACCACTTGACAGCACCAAAGGAGTAGATGAGACGAAGTCTAGACCTCTCCTTCCACATGACTATGTATCCCGTCGGTGGATTGATCCAATATCCCTGCAAATAATATGGAAAAAACAATATCTACTCTATGAAGAACTCTTACACTTAGCCAAGAAGAAAGAGCATAGAATAATCAACCCATGAAATGCACTAGAAAATAAAATTTCTTATTGGATGGCATAAATGATCTCACAATTCGACAACAACCTGATTGGGAGGAGGGACTAGATTTTTATAGATTCTATTTGTAACGATTAGTTTCCCTCTCCCAATTAAAAAAATTGTTTGACTTATCATCCACAATGGTCGGAGACTATGTCATTTATCAAAAATTATTTGTATCATTAAAAAACAATTTTTACTCAATAAACATATTCCCATCAAAAGGGTTTGACTTGCTTGATTTAGGAAAAAACTAATAGAATGTACGAACATTACCTTATTTTGACCAAACAATTGCCTTGAGAAAAAACAATTTGCTTCCTAAATGGTTGATTTTTAATGGAGTAAGCTAACTAGGGAGAAAATAGACCCATTTTTCAGGAAAAAAATGGGCCTCAATCCGGCCAGATTTTCAGGGGTAGCCTAGGTTTCGTATGAATAAAATTTCCATGCATTTCAAAACCTTACCTCCAGGGGGTTTTCCCCCTTTTAAACCAACCCATATGCTTAGAAAATCGACCAGAGTTTTAGATTGGCCGAAAATTTAAAACCGCACCGTCGAAAAACCTGTCGGAAAAGTATATTGGGAGGGAAGATTGCTCTCGAGTTATCCCACTCCATTTTTAATTATTGGGGGTGATTTAATAAGTATCCATCCATGGCTAGATTTAAATGACATCTTAATAAATTCAATAGTTGTTTTGATTGGGCCAATTGCTCGACGACTCACTCAGATTGACCCATGTTCATTTTATGCTCCACGGTTTTTAAATGCTAACGGCTCCTTTTGTTATGGTATGGTGGTTGATTGGGAGGCTCGCATATACAACATCCACGTACATCTCCAGGAGTGTGTGGAGGTTGTAGAGGTCGAATACTGGAGGAAACAGAGTGAATCATGAGTGGTAAGACTCATGATGGTGCATCTGTGAATGGCAAGAATTGTGAATCCCCCGAATGATCTAGTTTTCCCCATATATAATTGCATGTGCCATGATTGGCACCTATCTCTCAAGGAACTCATTCCTCTCCACTTGTAATCCATTCTCCTTAACAAAGGAACTTAGGATAACATGAGATTTATCCACACCTTAGACTTTTAGGAATAATATTATAATGTGCCCTTGGAGATAAACCCTCTAGCTTATCCCCTTTATTTATAGGCTCTTATCCCCTCCCATTTCCCTTCATAGTGGATTTTAGTCCCCCATACTATTTTATCGTGGTTGGTCTACACTCATCGATGTATTTTATTAATGATATGAGTGTTTACATATACAAAAATAGGCTCACTATCCTTTAGCATCTAGGTTCTCAAACCTAATATTCAAATAAGCCTTATGGCCTATAGTAACCTGCCTCACCAGCCTATAAAACATATTTACATTTACAACTAGGGCTCAGTATTGGAGTGTTACAAGATGCATATAGACTCTAGACACATGACCATGTGATAAATGACATAGGTGTGCAAGTCCATGGGAGGACTAGCCCTACAAAGTGTGATCACCCCTATAAGAACCTAGCTCCCAAAAACCATGTGTCCCAAAACATCCACCTCAAGGCCTCCAATCTTATTCAGGATGAAAGGAAATGAGAGTGAGGACTAGAAGGACCAGACATGGCCGACCACAAAGGCCTAGGACACCACATACAAAATAATCCACATGACCTACAAGACTTTAACATGCATCTTCCTCGACTTACAATGGTGTATCCAAGTGAAAAATCATAAGGTATCTCTCTAGGAGGTAACATCTGGCTCTAACAATGGGACGCGTGCTCTTCTTGGGAGGATGTGAGAACCCCATAATCTCAACATGTATGCCTGAAATAATTTCAAAAAATTTGAATTAAATGTTAGGAGAGGGAATAGGAAACGAGGTCTTATCCCTTCCTCGAATAAAAAAATAAACCATCTAATCTAGGAGACAAAATTAAAGCAAAAGTAAAAGTAAATAGCAATATAAATCTAAACTAGACTAATACTCATAATAGAGAGTTTATTATTCCTACCTACTCTAATCAACGAAATGAAACATGTTAAGTAAAATCATATAACCAATGTAACCAATAGATAAATTCATCATTACCTTGGGTTATACCTTTATGCTTGGTTGCTAAGAAAAATAATGAAATGTCAAACCTATAGAAAGCATACATCGGAATTTCCTTCATAGCTTGGACCATATCTACAATGGAATCCTCATCCTATAGAAGAAAATCAAAGAAGCACCATGGTTCATCAACGCTACTGCAAGCTTCTTTGATCCATAATTCAACAAGGTTGATGTACTTGTCATCCTTATCTTCAACATTGCACCATTCATGAGTGTTACTCATCGAACTATCGAGTAAAAGGGGTTTTGATGGCAGCTCCAGCTGAAACCTACATGAAGATTATTTCCCTTCCTGGTTGTATCTAGTCACATTCATAAACAAATGGTGAGAAAAACCATGAAAATTTTAAGAGCATGTGAATCTGTGAGTTATGGTTGGTTGCTTCAAGTTCTAAAGTCGAAAGCTCATGAAATAAGTCTAAAACTAAACATGTTGTGGCTTGCCCACCACTGTGAACCTTAAACTCTCGTGTCAAATGGATATTTATACACTTGAGAGCTATTGATTAAGGATATCCATGACTGAATAATTTATGTTGTATCGTGAGTGTGGAAGTCTGCTTTCTGCACCTGCAAATGTAGTGTTTCATGTATCATGGTGAAATTTGGTCACTCGTATGGCAAAAACTATGCAATATCACTCTCATCATTCTCAGTATCATAAATGGTATCATCATCAAAATGATAGTAGTTTGTATCCCATTTGCACCTGTCGATCTGAACGAATGCATCAATATTTTCAATCTCTATGCAATCATGTGTTGGACATGGTGTTGGCATTGATGTCAAAGGACACCAATATGGTCAATATTGGACATAGTGTATGTTGTTGGCATTGATGGAAAGAAGATAAATATGGTCACTGAGAACTTGATCAATGTTTATGTATTCATATCAGTATCCTAGCAAAAGTTTATCTTGAATAATGTTATTAACATACATTCACAAAAAAAGAAATTGAACAGAAGTAAAGGGGTTGTTCATTCCATGAAGATATCATTGGAATACCTTTACAATGGAACCTCAAAAAGAAGTTTGTTTGCTCTAAATACAAGAAGAAAGGGTCAAATTTGGTGCTTCGATAGAATACAGCAGGTGTAAAGGATCTGGTATAAAAATATTAGCAAGTTTTCTTCAAAGAACTTCTTGTATCGTCCACCTCGCACATTTTATGGGGAAATCATTCACGCTTGCATCTAATTGGGCATGTTCCGCACAAAACCCATGTCGTAGAATTTTAAAATTTGTTTTCGAAGCTCCAGAATATTCAAACATAAATCACTATCTGATTTGGACGTATTTTTAAATTAAAATCAATTAATAAATAGAAAAGTCATCATTTGTGATAATTAAATGAAGAGGTGCAATGTTTTACTATTAAAAAAACACATTGGTTCATTTGCTCTTTTACAAAAATCACATTGTTTCAATATTATATCTCTTGAGAGACTATATAAACAGAGAAAAATGGTAAGAAGGAAAGTCTATCTATAGTCTACATCAGAAGATCAAAAGAAGGAGCATAGTCCAAGAAACAAACTATAAATATTTTATGCAGTGAGGGTGGAAGGAAGGAGCTCGGGAGGATTTCAGCCCTCTCTAGGTTAAAGTTTGTTTCACAAGGGATTTGGTGCTTCCTATAGTTGGTGCTCTGTAACAAGGGAGTTGGTGATTCCTAGAGTTGGTGCTCTAAAACCAGGGGATTGGTGTCTCCTTGAGTTGGTGCTCAAAAGAAGAGAGATTGGTGTCTCTCACACAATTGTAACTTGTACTTGTTATTTTTATATTTAATTTTTTGTATTCAGTACATTCTTGTTGATCAATTGTTATGATTAATTAATTTTTTTATTTTAAAAGAAGAAGCAATACTAATCCCCCCCCCCTCAGTATTGGCCAATATTTCAACAATTGGTATCAGAGTGAGTGCCTTCACCACAGTTTAACCACTGGAAGGTAGATTCTGAAAAGATCAAATGGATCAGCAAGAAGGAATGTCATCCAACAGAGCACCATTATTTAAATGAAATGATTATTCTTTCTGGAGTATAAGAATGAAAAGTTATCTGATTTCCCTTGGCTATGATGTCTGGAAATCTGTTGAAAATGGTTACACTACTCCATCTACTCCACCTATTGATACAGAAAAAGAAGACAAAAAGAACACAGTAACCAGAAGGACTCCCCCTAATAGATATCAACATATCTTCCTTGGATATTTCTACTCTTACAATAATTTTGGACATAAATAAGTACATTGTAAAGACTATAGAAAGTACAATCCTAAAAATTCCCAAAGATANAAGAAAAACAAGAATAATGCAAAAAAAAAAAAAAAAAACTATAATTCATTCTCTTCTTTACAAGATTACAATGTCGAATGTCACAAGTGCAACAACTATGGTGATAAAGCCAGTGAATATAGATTGTCAATGCAATCCTTGAAGACAAGCATTCTCAACAATAAATATAAAAAGATATGGAAAAAAAGCATGTGGAAGAAAAGGTAACAGAATGTAAAGTAGACATGTATGCCAAGAACAAAAAGTGGCAATGGTATATTGACAGTGGATGCTCTAAGCATATGACGGGAGATCAAAGAAAATTTTTCAATCTGACAAAGAAGGGAAAAGGAAGTATCACATTTGGAGATAATGTGTCTGCCAAAATACTTGGAAAAGGCACAGTCACTTTGGGAAGCAAGAAAAATAAAGCAGAAAATGTGCTACTAGTTGAAAATTTGAAGCCTAATCTTCTAGGTGTAATTCAAACTTGTGATCAAGGACTTATACTCATTTGTTACCCCCATAAATGCGAAATGAGGAAGGAAGGATCACGAAAATTAGTAGTTATTGCACCAAGAACCTCAAGTAATGTATATATTTTAGATATTAAAGAAGAAGAATAATGTTACATGAGTTAAGTAGATGAAAGTTGGATGTGGCACAAAAGAACTGGATAATTGAGCTTTGACAATCTGATCAAATCTAGTAGAAAGGAAGCAGTGAAGGACATGCCAAAGATTATAAAACCTTCTGACCTTGTTTGTAAGCATTTCCAACTTGGGAAGCAAACGAAAGTCAGATTCAAGACAAAAAATTACTCTACATCAAGCCCCTTGGATCTTGTTCACATTGACCTTTATGGACCAACTAGGACTAGAAGTATACAAGGACAACATTACTTCATGTTGATTATTGATGACTATACAAGGATGACCTAGGTATACTTTCTCAAAGAAAAATTAGAGGAATTTGAAAAGTTTAAGGCATTCAAAGTTTATGTGAAGAATGAGACAGATTTCAATATCAAATGTCTAAGGTCGGACAATGGAGGAGAATTTACCTCTAACAAATTCAATAAGTTTTGTGAAGATCATGGAATCAAGAGACAATTTTCAGCTCCAAAAACTCCTCAACAGTATGGAGTTGTTGAAACGAAAAACATAACTGTTCAAGAGGTTGCAAGAACAATGTTGAATGAAGCCAAACTTCCAGATAACTTTTGGAGAGATGCAGTATATACAGCAGTTCACATACTCAATCGAGCACAACTTAGATTTAACCCTGACAAAACACCTTATGAGCTATGGTTTGGCAGACCAACATTAGTCCAACACTTCAGAGTCTTTGGGAGAAAATGCAATATTAAGAGGGATTATGATAACCTAGAAAAATTTGATTCTAGATCAGATGAGGGGATATTTTTTGGTTACTCACAAAACAAAAAGGCTTACAGATGCTATAATCTAAGATTACACAAAATAGTGGAAAGTGAAAATGTAAAAGTAGATGATCTAAAATTGAGAAAAATCAAATCTCAAGATAAATCAAAAATTGATGAATGGAGAAGAACTAATGATGATGAAGAATATGGTGAATCACATGATGAAGAAGATGGTGAATCACAAAATGAAAAAGATGTTGAAGAACTACAACAAAATGAACCAAAAATTGATGAAGAAAAGGATGAGGAAGAAACACCCTTGCCAAAAGCTCCATCAAAAAGAGTTCAAAAGAATCACCCTGAAATCCAAATCATATGGGATAAAGGTGCAGGAATAGAAACTAGAAGAAAACTTAAATTTGAATCAAAAAAGGTAATGCTTTCTCTGGTAGAACCCAAATCACTTTCAGAAGCCAGCAAGAATGAAGATTGGATAAAAGCAATGAATGAAGAACTTGACCAAATAGAGAAAAACCAGACCTGGGAACTGGTCCCAAGACTAGAAGAAAAAAATGTGATAGGGACCAAATGGATTTTCAATAATAAACTTAATGAAAATGGACAGATTATAAATAATAAAGCCCAAGTTTAAGGAATTGACTTTGATGAGACATTTTCCCTAGTGGCAATATTAGAAGCTATCATAATGTTTTTGGTATTTGCATGCTTCAAAAACTTCAAAATCTATCAGATGGATGTCAAGTCATCATTTCTAAATGGGACCTTGAAGGAAGAAGTCTATTTAGAACAACCTAAAGGATTTAAGTTGACAGAAAATCAGGATTATGTATATAAACTAAAAAAGGATTTGTATGGTCTTAAACAAGCTTCTAGAGCATGCTTCTCAAGGCTTTATAATTATCTACAACAACAAGGATACAAGAGAGCGACTACTGACAACAACCTATATATCAAAATTGAAGAAAAAAATATGATTGTTGTTGTGGTATATGTGGATGATATCATTTTTTGAAGTAATTTGACTATATTGAGAAAATGGTTTGCTACAGAAGTGCAGAAATAATTTGAGATGTCTATGCTTAGTGAACTAACATTATTCTTAGGTTTACAAGTTACTCAGACAAACAAAGGGATATTCATATCCCAAACCAAATATATCAAAGAAATGCTAAAGAAATTTCAAATGGAATATTGCAAACCTATGAGCACTCCCATAGTTACAGGTTGAAAACTAAGCTTAGATGATGATTCACCAAAGGTAAACCAAACCATGTACAAATAAATGGTTGGTAGTCTATTATATGCAACAGCAACAAGACCTGATAGCATACAAGTTGTAGGACTAATAGTAATATTTCAATATGCACCTAAAGAGACTCGTTTGAAGGTAGTAAAAAGGATATTCATATATCTAAGATCTACCTTGGATTTTGGATTATGATATCCAAAAAAAAAATATTTTACATTAAATGCATATACTAATGCAGATTGGGTTGGTAGTGTGGATGATAGGAAGAGCACTAGTGGAGGAGAATTCTTCCTATGAAAGTGTCTAGTATCATGGCTAAGTAAGAAGTAAACATCTATATCATTGTCAACAGCAAAAGCTGAATATATTGTTGTTTCCACCTAATGCACTCAAGTAATTTGGATGAAACAAACCCTACAAGACCTACAAGTAAAGTATGATTATCAATTCTTCTTAACTATGAAAATACCAGTGCTATAAAATTTTCTAAGAATCGTGTCATGCACTCAAAAACCAAGCATATCCCAATCAAATTTCATTTCTTAAGGGAACAGGTTTCTCAAAAAGTTGTTAAAGTAGAATATGTGGATACTAAAGAACAAATTGCAAATATATTCACAAAACCTTTACTGAGGAGTACTTTTGAATACCTTAGACATAAATTGGGTTTAATCTCCATATCTAATTGAATTGCACGTGTTTCATCAGAGGAGTACATGTACAGAGGGAGTATAACCTCAGGGGGAGCAAAAAAAAAAATCCCTTATGTTATTGTTGTCAAAGGGGGAGGAGAAACAGTAAAACCTAATTAAGAAATAATGGGCTTTTATTGTGTTTCCATCAATGACAAAGGGGGGAAATGTTGGGCATGGTGTTGGCATTGATGTCAAAGGATAGCAATATAGTCAATATTGGACATAGTGTATGTTATTGGAATTGATGGAAAGAGGATAAATATGGTCACCAAGAACTTGATTAATGTTTATGTATTCATATCAGTATCCTAGCAAAATTTTATGTTGAATTATGTTACTGGCATCCATTCACAGAAGAAGTAATTGAACAAAAGTTAAGGTCTTGTTCACTCCATGAAGATATCATTGGAAGACCTTTACAATGGAACCTCAAAAAGAAGTTAATGTGCTCTAAATACAAGAAGAAAAGGTCAAATGTGGTGTTTCAATAGAGTACAGCGGGTGTTAAGGATCTGGTATAAAAATCTCATCAAGTTGACTTCAAATAACCTCCTGCACCGTCCACCTCACACATTTTTTGGGAAAATGGTCATGTCGGCTAATTGGGCATGTTCTGCACAAAACCCATGTCATAGAATTTTAAAGTTTGTTTCCGTCATTCCATAATCTTCGTACGAAAATAACTGTCTAATTTGGACGCAGTTTTAAATTAAAATCAATTAATAAACATAAAAGTGAGCATTTGTGTTAATTAAATGAAGATGTGCAATGTTTTATTGTTAAAATACACATTGGTTCATTTTCTCTTTTACAAAAAGACACATTGGTTCATTTTCTCTTTTACAAAAAGACACATTGGTTCATTCTCTTATTTACAAAAAGACACATTGTTTCAATATCATATACCTCTTGAGAGACTATTTAAACAGAGAAAAATGGTAAGAAGGAAAGTGTAACTACAGTCTACATTAGAAGATCAAAAGAAGGAGCAGAGTCCAAGAAAGAAACTATAAACATTTTATGTAGTGAGGGTGGTAGGGAGGATCTCGAGAGGATTGAAGTCATCTATAGGTTAAAGCATGTTTCATAAGGGAGTTGGTGCTCCCTAGAGTTGGTTCTCTGAAACAAGGGAGTTGGTGCTTCTTAGATTTGGTGCTCTAAAACAAGAGGGTTGGTGCTTCCTAGAGTTGGTGCTCTAAGATAAGGGGATTGGTGTCTCCTTGAGTTGGTGCTCAAAAGAAGAGAGATCGATGTCTCTCACACAATTGTAACTTGTACTTGTTATTGTTATATTTAAATTTTTGTATTCAATACATTCTTATTGATCAATTGTTATGATTAATTAATTTGTTAATTTTAAAAGAATAAGCAATATTGATTCACCCCCTCCCCTCTTAGTATTAGTCAATATTTCAACATCATGTTCCCTATCTGGTGAATAATTTCCCACCAAGTTGTCCCCTTCTGAATCACTGAAAGATGCATCATGAAAATCAAATGATCGAAAAGGAATATAAGCTGTTGAATATGTACTTTCATCTAGAGGTGGGAGGGTGGGTTCTTAAATATCACTATTAACAATGTTTTTTTCATCCCTTTGATCTTCAATTGTATCTTGATTCTTGATGGAAAAATGAGAAGATTCTTCTCCACTACTCTCTACTATCATGCCTTCATCTTTGTTATCCATGTGGCTAGAAATTTCTTCTTTCATATCAATCATAACCCTGACACCCTCTATAATATAAGAATTTTCACCATTGTTTTCTTGATTTTGGAGACAAATGGTCTCTTGAGACCCTTCTTCTACAAGATCTTGTTTACCACCTACCTCATCCATTTCTTCGAGTCTTTTAAAATAGACCTCCCACAAACCACTGTCATTTTTTGAACCTAAGTGATCATGTGATAAGGGCTCATGGGAGAGAGGAAAAGGATGAACCTCTTTATATCATCTTTAATCTTTTATATACGAGGCTCAAAATACTCTATTTTGATATAGTCTGACAAGAAATTGAGTGCATCCATTTTCTCTTTTGCACAAACACCATGATCTATGTTGTTAAAGTCCATCTCAATATCTTTCATAGAAATACCAATACCATCCTTAATAACTCTTTATGCAGAATATAATTATTTTATTTTGTGAACTAGGGGCAACCAACCTGCTGAATCATAATCTCAATTTGCACAAAATGCTTCCAAAAATTCTACAAAAGACAAAAACATGCTTTTGTCAATGCTTTCATACCACATATGTGCAAACCCACTCAGATTCATCATAAAAAAATTCATCATGAGAGCCTCATGGAAGATGTTTTTTTTCTTACAGAATGCAATAAAGGCAGAGATGTATTTTGTAACTTAATCCCTATATCCATAGTAAAGGGGAAAGTCCTCATCCCCTTATGTTTCAATTATATGATCAAGGAGAAAATTCTTCATACCTGAAAAGTAAACTAGACCATAACATGTTTCCGACCATGGAGGGAGCTCCTCCATCTTTCTTTATTTGTAGAACTAAAAGTAAGGCTAAAATGAAAATTTGGGATGAAAAATATATGTTAAATACCACAATGGAGTCACCAATACATACCTTACTTCTTATCTTGGAGAGTGACTTCTTGTAATGTACATATTTATTATGTTTGGTTAGAGTGAAGTCGTTATATGATATCCACGCAAGTTAGTCGATCAAATAGCAATCTCACCAAGATACAAAACAAAAAAACTTACCCAAATGATGTCATTGGAGAATCGGGCCTAATGATGTTACCAACCAAACTAGCAGCCTCGTCAGGGTCCCTCGAGGCGTTAAGGTGGTACCATGTAGGACAAGTGCCCAACGTCACCGTGGCACAAGTCCTTCCCTATTCAAGCCCAACTCCTATGCTAATGGAATTTGGGAGGATTCCCTAACACAATAACTTCACTCAGAAATTAGTAGACCATTTCCTATGTGATATAGAAGTGAAGGTAGGAGTTAATTATTTAAGCTAATTGATCTAGAGTGATAATAACTAACAAAAATAATGCAGACCAGCAAAATAAACCACTTAAGATTTGTAGGATAGAGCAAGAAAATAGTGCAAAAGAGTGATGAAATCCCTTACCAATTCCTCATATGTATTTTTAAGTATACCTTTTGGTAATGTGGTTGTACTTTGAGTTGTTCCTTCATGTTCTGAGTTTTCAGATCTGCAAAACACATAAACAAAACACAAAACAACAAGAAACATGACCATTTTGAGGCCTCCCACAAGTGCTAAACACCTTAAATCATTAGATCTGTGGGTTAGGAAACTTGGGAAACAAGCTAAAAGAGATTTACTATTCCAAAAGCTTTAGATCTGCAACAAAATGGTAATTTCCAACAAGCTAGAAATCGCCTTGCAAATTTGGGGTTCAAATCACCCTAGGGTCAAAACCTAAAAACTATTTCATCCAACAAATTACTTTGTTGTGGCTGAAAATTGTTGATATATTACAGAAAATAATAGATCTAACTCTAGAAAACAAATAAGGAAATCAAACAAAAGTTTTTATGATAGAATACTTACCTTGCAACCCCCTTTTGGATGAGATTCTTGTTAGATTTGGTGTAGGCTTCATTGTAAATTTTCAGATCTAAAAAATTCTCAAAATACCCTCATGAAATAGACAATATAGTGCTGAAAACTAGAGGCTCAAATAGCCTTAGGGTATCAATAACTCTAGAGACAAAATCCCCAAGGTTCTACTATCTATGTGAGATGGAAATCTAAACGTAAGCTAGCAAAATATTTTTGGTTTTTTGTATTTTATGATTTTTATGTTTTTTTTATTTTTATTTTAAAGTGGAAAAATAAAAAGAGATTGTTTGGATTTTAAAATAAAGTTGGTTGAAGTAGTGAGTCCTACCTCGGCCTTACTCTTACCTCAAGAGCGTCGGATTTTGATCAAAACCCTTTCTAAGTCGGTCATAAATTTTGGACTAGAAGTTGGGTTTGGAGTTGATGGATTATCGCCCCCAATCTAGTCTAGAATTGATCCGGATTTTATGAGAATAACGAAATGAATACAGATTATTAACATGTGCTTAACACAAAATAACAGAGATACAGTAAACTGGTTTTCTATTCAATAACGAAATAAGATGAAACTGTAAAA
>JASDQU010220299.1:0-17923 GCA_032191745.1 Picea mariana
TGTTTCTTTCCTATGCTTGTCATAAAAGGTTTAAAGTATACCAAATGGATGTCAAGTCAGCCTTTCTAAATGGAGATTTAAGTGAAGAAGTCTATATGGAACAACCAAAGGGTTTCAAACTGTCCGATAACCCTAACTTAGTATGCAAGATGAAGAAAGATTTATATGGTTTAAAACAATCCCCTCGAGCTTGGTATCACAGACTGGATACGTATCTCAAAGACAAAGGGTTCAAGAGAGGAACAACTGACAACAATCTGTATATTAAAACAGAGGATAATAATTTGCTCATCGTATTGGTCTATGTAGATGACATCATCTTTGTATGTAATAAGGATTCATTGGTATAATGGTTTGCTTCTACCATGGAGTCTAAATTTGAAATGTCTATGATAGGAGAACTGTCATTTTAGATTGGTCTACAAATTACTCAGAGGTCCAAAGGGATGTTCATTTCTCAAGAAAAATATCTAAGAGAAATGTTGAAAAGGTTTCAAATGGAAGATTCTAAACCTGTGGGTACACCTATGGTAACTGGATGTAAATTCAGCAAGGATGATGATTCACCTGATGTTGATCAAATCTCATATCGATCAATGATAGGCAGCCTGTTGTACATCACAACCTATCGCCCAGACATAATGCATGTTGTAGGAATGGTAGGAAGATATCAGGTTACACCTAAACAAAGTCATTTGCAAGCTGTCAAAAGGATATTTGGGTATTTAAAAGAAACAATGAATTATGGTCTGTGGTATCCCAGAAATCAAAATTTTTAGTTAACTGCTTACTCAGATGCATATTGGGCAAACTGTGTCGATGAGAGAAAAAGCACCAGTGGAGGAGCATTCTTCCTGGGTGATTCTTTAGTAGCATGGCTTAGTAAAAAGCAAGGCTCCATTTCTTTATCAACCACAGAGGCAGAGTACATTGTTGCTTCTATCTGTTGCACTCAGGTATTATGGATGATTCAGACACTTGCAGACTTGGAGGTAAAATGCACTGTGCCGATCCCAATTCATTGTGATAACACTAGTTCCATTAGTGTGTATGATGGTTAGCATGTTTAACAGGTAGAGTATTCTTGTCATTGATGGCAAGATCAGATTATTCTTATGTCAATATCAGATTATTCCTGTCATTGATGGCATCGATGGAAAAATAGAAACATAAGTAATTTCAAGAAGACCAACAACACAACTCACATAGAATCGATCACAGCGCAGTGATAATGGGGGAGGAGCAGCAACAGTGATCATTGGATCAACAATTCAGAATTCCCGATGGCTGTCAGATCTCAATGTAGACAAGAAGAGAATGCAGATATGGAGGATAGATCTCGGGCGTTAGATCCGAGCGTGAGGACCGACCATTGTAGGATCCAAGAGAACCTGCACATTCTTTAAAGTGCTAGGAGTAACGGGCTCACAAAATCCCGAAAGAAGGAGGACCATCCATCTTCAGGTAGGAAACGTGGACACAGATCAACATTTCACTGACTGGAAAGTCAAAGGAATGAAATGTTCCAACCTTTCAACTCGCAAAAATCGTGATATGTGAAACCACAATATAATCTCGACCGTTGGATCGAGGACAAATATGGACCGTTGATCAGGCACAACGAAGGCTTGTGGAGTTGCGAAGTCTCGATAAAATCTTAACTATTGATCCAAGAGGGACGCGTGGCAAAAGATCAGAGCATGTCAAACACTCCATTTCGGAGTTTCGCGGATCGGGACTTTGAAGTGACAAGAACACTGAATATCAAGGATGTGCAAAATTGCGATGTGTGAAATTGCAAAATGATCTGAGCCATCAGATCAAGGGTTGATATGGACCATTGATCCCACTCCATTTTGAAGTTTCACAGATCGGGAGTTGGAGATGTAAAAGAACATTCACCACTAAGATTTTGAAATCGCAATATGTGAAATCGCGATTTAATCGTAGCCGTCAGATCAAGGTGTGATCTGGACTGTTGATCCGACTCCATTTCGGAGTTTCGCGAATTGCGACTTGGAGAGGCGAAGAAACATAACCACAGGAGTCTCGAAATGTTGAAATGAGAAATTGAAAAATACTTTAGGCCTGTGGTCTCACTCGATGGTCACACCATCGAAGAGCTATAGAGGAAGGAGCTAGCGCAGAAAAGCTTCGTTTCAGAGTTTCGAGGATCGCGACATGGAGTGTCAAGACACTTGGCCACAAGAATCCTGAAATGTCGAAAAGAGAAATGTGAATTCGCGAAAATCACTTTATGCATAAGCGCTTGGTCATGGCCATGGACATATAGAGGAAGGAGCTAGCGCAAAAAATCTCTGTATCATAGTTTCGGAGATCACGACATGAAGTGTCGAGACACTTGGGCATAGGAATGTCAATATGCCGAAACCCGATTTAAAGGAAAGATTAATAAAGTTCATCCAATGGTGTAGAGAAACATGAATATGATCAGAGGGCTACTGTTGAATGACACAGTGAAACTGCCAGAAATCAATGATGAGTTCTACCACAGGACTTGAGGACACTTCGAGGTGATTGACAGAGGAGGTGAGTCTCAAGGGATCAGCCAGTAGAATAAAGACTATTCTTGGAGGCGATTGAAAGCTGGATGTGTGTTGGAGCCTGTAACTGCAACAGAGAGGGTGATCTCTACTGTAACAGAGAATACAAAGAGTCTTGACTCTCATAGAGGTTGAGGAATCTCATCATAACACCCAGTGATGTTGAACGCATGGGAAAAACTGCGAAATAAGCTGAAGAGTCGCGATGATGATGAGGCATAGCACTCGAGATGTGGAGGCATTTGGCGCGGAGTGAGCATGCAGAGGCATGGTGAATATTTCATGCACAAAGAGCACAGAGACTATAAGAAGGTGGAACAAAGAAGAGATTGTGGTTGTTGCTTTGCAGGAGAATTCAGGTGTGTGCAAGGAGGTAGAGTGCAGGAGATAAAATGCAAAGTAGAGGAATGGTGCATTGATGGGATATGGTGCATAGAGCATAAAAGGCAGAAGAACAGAAAGTGTAAGGGGTGTGCAGAAGACACTGATGCAGACAGGGCAGAGCAGTGTAACAGAACAGCGACAAGGCTGGTAAGCCATTGAATAACTTTATATCGTTGTAATAAGTTTTAGTAACAAAGAATTTGTATTTCAAGGTGGTTGGAGGTGCTAGGGAGGACTAGTGTCCTCAGAGATTCAAGTGGGTGTTTGAACACAGGGAGTTGGTGCTTCCTTCTAGTTGGTGCTAAAGAAACCAGGGAGTTGGTGCATCCTTCTAGTTGGTGCTAGAGAAAACAGAGAGTTGGTGCTCTCAACAAGTCGCAGCTTACAAAAACAGAGGTTGTAGCCTCACAATGAGTTGGTTCTCATATGTATGATAATGTAAATAATGTAGATAATACTTATCATATAAAGAAAAATATGTGTTTACCCTGTATGGGTTTCCTCGGGAAATATCTGTCTCTGTGTTTCTCATATATGTGACTAGTGTTGAATGTGCCTTTGTTTATTTCCCTGCATTATTGTGATCATCATTGAGTGCCTTGTAAATATTTTAAAAGAAACATAATTGTTTAAGCATGGTAACAACTGATTCACCCCCCCTCTCAGTTGTCCAACATATAGTACATTTAACCCATGAGGAACTAGAAAACCAATGAATAAGCATAGGGACTCAATGTGTTGCCATAATGGAGCAACCAAAAACAAATTTAGTTCAATAGCCAAACTATTTGTCACAAAACAAAGGAAGTAGATGACTCATGATCTATCTTGAGCTAGATAGGGCCTAAGGATAAGCTTGGAAAAAGGAAAGGATAGGCCAAGATAGGGTCCAATGAGAAGCTTGGGAAAAGACAAAGATAGGCATAAAAAGAGAGATTTTGGTAATCTTGGTTGTTAGAATTGTGCTTCTTTCAGTGGATTAGGACTCATGCTTTACATGTTTGGCATTTTTTATTATGAAATAAAATAAAATGGTTTACTTATCCAATTCCTTTCACCTAAGCTTACTTGGCCTATTTATACCAATGAATGAATTGACGAAGATAAATTCTTTCACATTCACTGAAAAATCGCAAAACAAAATTGGTTCCTTAAACAATTATCTTTGGTGAAAGTAATGGTAGTATCATTTCATGCAAGGAAATTGTTCTCCCTTTGCAAAATGTAGATAATTAAGCTGTGAAAATAAGTAAGGGAGAGATGGCTTGTTGTAAATTGATTTTCTTAATCCAAATAATAGGCACTCATAGAAAAAAAATAAACAAAGGAGAAGGGACCTCCTATGTACCTGTGTTTGTGATGGTGAGCTAAGAAAAAGAATGAGTCTCTCCAAACTCCATAAAAATATTGCAAGGGAAATGAAATGTTAAGCTATGATAAAGAAAGCATAATAAAATGAAATCCTAGATCTAAGTCAAGCAATTAAAACAAAGAATGAGAATCCCTAAAGTGCCTGCAAAATTGTAAGTATGGAACCTCCAACCTATAATGTGCTTGTCCTCCCTCCGAAAGGACCCTCTCTGAAAGGGAGAGTATATATGATTCCTTTCTTCTGACCTCCCTATTAGACGTAAAGAAAGATGAATCCTTGCTTCTAACCTCACTGTTAGACGTAAAGAAAGATGATTCCTTTCTTCTGACCTCGCTATTAGACGTAAAGCAAGATAATTCCTTGCTTCTAACCTCGCTGTTAGATGTAAAGCAAGATGATGTGTGTGTTCCTTGCTTCTAACCTTGCTATTAGACACAAAGCAAGATGATTCCTTGCTTCTGACCTTGCTGTTAGACGTAAGGCAAGATTATTCCTTGCTTCTGACATCGCTGTTATATGTAAAGTAAGATGATGATGTGTTCCTTGCTTCTAACCTCACTGTTAGAGGTAAAGTAAGATGATTCCTTGCTTCTGACCTAGTTGTTAGACGTAAAGTAAGATGATGTGTTCCTTGCTTCTGACCCAGTTGTTAGACGTAAATAAAGATGATGTATACCTTGCTTCTTACCTATTTGTTAGACGTAAAGCAAGATGTGACTTGCACTGAGTTACCAGCTTAACAGCTGTGACATAGAGCCAGTCCAGTACTGTGATGGGCCATCCTAGTGCTATGATGAGGTATATTTTTTATACTGATACATATTGATGCATATGATGATGGAATTCCTTTGATAATGATGATGTTGCTGATGAAGAAAACTTCTGATGATTTATAGATATGCCAGCCAAGATGATATTAATGATGTTGTCCTCCCACCTGATGTTGTTGATGATGTTGTCATCTCTCTCTCGCATGATGTTGCTGAAGAATACCCTTCTTATTAAGGGGGAGTGTTGAAATAATGTAACTACAAAGAGTATTCTTATTATTATTGATATATTATTCATAGGATCAATCCCCATTATGGATTGATCATGTCAGTTACTGTATTAGGACCAAATCTCCTTTTGCGGATTGGTCAACAGACAATTGTAATAGGTAGAATAAGAAGTCGGCCCCAGCAGTTAATTAAGAGACCCATAAATATAATAAAGGTGGGTTTACCCACCCAGATTGAGAAGTCGGACCTGCTAGTGAAGAGACACTTCACATGTGCCAGACTTGTATAAATAAAGAAGGCTAGTGCCTCATTTGAATACAACACACTTGCTCAGTTTGAGAGACAAGTTCTGATATGTTACCAGCAAAGGAGAGAGAGAATGACGCATGTCTTGGAGAGGAATTTTCGTTTTAGCATAAGATCTCTTGGCATTGTATTGGTTATCTATATTAAGGAAGTTTTGCTAGGTTTTCTTTCCCTAGAGGATTTCTCGGGATAAATGTTGTGTCTCTTGTGAATGTATATTTCTCAGTGATCTTGTTCTTATGTTGTTGTTATCTATTGAAATGCAAAGAACTATAATAATGGCATAAACATTAACACTGTGTTCTTGAGCTGTGTGAGCTCCTGAAAATGTAGCTCAAGATCCCCTTGGTCAAACCTGTCAATAAGTTTCTGAGTGAACTCCATGTATGCCACTATCTGATTGTGGCTAAGTGTGGTCAATCCATGATACCACAAATCATGATTTTTGTCATCCAAGTACATGGTGGCAAACTTGACAGCCTCCATATCCCTCATAGGGTAAAGATGTAGATAAGTGTCTAGTTTCTGCACGCACACTTGTGCAGTCATCTTGGTCGATCCATCAAAGTAGGGAATCTCCATCTTCCCACCCCTGTGCTCAAACTCATAGTTTCTCCTGTGGTGCGGCCTCGGTTTGTTTCTAAATTTGATTTGACATTATTGATCTAGGGTCATCTTCCTCTGAATTGACAAATTCAATTGGTTGTATTCCCTAGAACATTTCTCAAACTAATCAATAAAATCATCTATGGGTTCAAGCTGTGTGGTTTCATCTGTGAATGTGGGCAAGTACAGTCTAGGAGTAGTCCTGCTACCTGAATGTCCCAGTGGCGCTCCTCCTCCTTGTATTCCCTCATAATAATGATAGGGGCCATGTTCCTATTGCTGCATGTTTCCTCCATGAGACCCACTAGTTTCCTTATTGACATAGGATTATGGGCCTTTCCCCTTGTGATTCATTTTCATCAACATATCGACTATCCTTGTCTGGATTTTATCTACCTTCCTCTAGGTCTCAGATATTTCAGCCTGCCCCCTACAGTTTGTCTCCTGGTACTCTTGTAAGTGGGTGACCAATTTACTTTCTGTCTAGTTTATGGACTTACAGAACTCTTGTGCTAAGAATGCCAATCCCTGTGGCTCAACGTCATCCCTTGAACCCTCCATCTCGGCTTTTGTCTAACTTTTTTGTTTCTTCCTTTGGCCCATATAAATACCGCTGAATTTCTGCATGCACTAATCCTCACAGGATGGGAGGATCAGAGCTTTGATACCACTGTAATGTTCCCAAGCCAATTTTTCACTTGGGGACACTAGCTAACCACTGAATTAACTGTTTGATTATTGTATGTGCAAGTTGGCCTCTCAAATTTCGGCCTCAAGGTTATATTCAATTATTCAACAAGATCATTAAGATATACTCAATACAATGAAATTTCTAATCAATACACAATATATGGAACTCCAAAAGCATAGATCTGACCTTTATTATTAAGAAAAGCAAGAACCTGATACATTATGGAAGCAGATCTGGAATAACATCAGATGGCTCCAAGATTGAAGATATGAGCTGCTACAAAATGCTCCCGACAATACAAAATAAGCCTCCAAAGGCTAAAGATATGATGAAGACTCAAATACAATAAGAGCTAAGGTTACGTCCAACCCCCTAGTTGTTGGCACATCCTTTTGGATGGATGAGAAAGCCAAGGTTTCAGCCCAACTGAAGGAGACCTCCAAATGATGCCAAACTCCACCAAAGGATAGATTAGAACAAGGGAAATCCCTCCTGAAAATATGAATTCCAAATGCCAAGTCTTTCCCCTCCAAACTGCCAAAACCCTAATCAAGATTGTGCCCCCCTGGAAACCTGAAGTGCCCAATAATTCGGCCCTGATGAAGGAAGCCTCCAAAACTCCTAAGACTCCCTAGGATGATAGATCGAGTTGTCACAAGCCACTGGGAGAAGTCTCACAAGAAGATCTTAGGTATAACCCCCTCAAACTGACAATGGATGAATCACAAATGTGCCCTCCTTCTCTCAAGCTATCCCAAATCTGTAGATAATAATTTGGCCGAAGTAACTCCTCCAAAATGCCTCCAATATGATGAACAAGGTCCTAGGAACAAAACCCAAGTGCTAGAATGCCTCTAGGTCCTATCAAAATGCTGGATCGAACTTCTCTTCATGCAATGGAGCGCCCCTCAATGGTACGAACCTGCTGACCTCCTGAATCGATGATGGAATCTGTGATGAGTGTAGAATGGTGTGGGTGGAGTATTTCATCCCCGAGACCAAGCTTGGAACAATGTGAGTGGAATCTTTCACCACTGAGTTGTTCTCGAGAGTTTGTAATCTCAAAACCCTCAAAACTATGTGCTCAAGACCTCAACAAGAAAAATACCAAATATTCAAGATTAGTGAAAGGTGCACGCTAGCCTTTCCTTTATACTTCCATTCTATTTCCTTGTTGAGTGAGTTTAACCCCTAGGTTCAACTCCTAACTCAACCTCCAGCATTCTAATTCTTCATTGAGTTACTTTTTTCCCTCTTTCCCTTTTTCTAAGTCAACTTCAAAATATAACATTGAGTTGGTTGACTTTTCCCCATGTTGCATGAGACTATGGCCTAGTGGGGATGGCTAGACCACTAAGTCTTCCCAAGCCTCTTCATCAAGAGGTGAGGGACATTACATAAAACAATTTCATGATATAAAATGAGTCATCTAGGCCATTCTTCCACTCACATCTGTGAGCTCTGGAAGAGCATCTGCCCTCAGAATGTAAAACATCAGCCATGGGCTATCTAAACTATTCTTCTCAGGCATAGAAGAATAAATGTCCCTGATTTTTGAGCCTGGACCATTCACCTAACTGGGCCATTCCTCCGACACTAGTCATAGTGAAACTTGGAGAGAATGAGTCTGCCCTAGGGAATGCCTATCCCTGATTGTTGAACCTGGACCATTCACCTAACTGCCCCAGGGAATGCCTGTCCCTGATTGTTGAAACTGGGCCATTCACCTAACTTCTCCATTCCTCCACCACTAGTCATAGTGCAACCTGGATAGAATGATTCTTCCCTAGGGAATGACTATTAGGACCATTTCCTAATGGAAATGACTATCCTGCACCAACCTCCAAAACAAACCATTCTTTGAAACTGCTCACAACTGTGAACTTCGAACGAATGATTGCCCGACGAGGCAGACCATTCTACTTGACCACTACTCAGAGTGATTTCCAAGAAGAATTATTGTCCTAGACTATTCCCCCACACTGGCCACAAGGGAAATCATTGTCTATGGTACATCAACAATCTATCGAACCATTTTCATTACAAAAATGACTATCCGATCTGGACCATTTTCTGAACTAGAAAATGCTTGTCCGTCAGAAATCTCAAACCACTTTCGGAACTGGAAAGGAACTGCTCATCCTGGACCATTTTTTGAACTGAAAAATCTCTATCCATAAATCAATAACACATCAGTGCTCCCTCCCAACCTAGGAATAATCTCTTCCTTTTTAAATAAGGAAGTCGTCTCCAAGAGCCCCAACTTGTTTCTTAAGTACACAAACTTTTTCATCTTGGACAGAGGCTTTACCAAAATATCTTCTATTTGCTCATTTGTGGAGATATATTGGAGAACCACTTCTCTTTTCTAGACTTCATCATGGAGAATGTAATGATTGATCTCAATGTACTTCAGTCTGTCATGGAAAACCGATTTTCTCTGAAGGATTCATATAGCTTTGATGATTACAATATATCACGGTCGAATTCAAAACTTATGTTTCCTGCTAGCTCATGACATTGTGGCAAGGCTCAAACTGAAACATATCCAAGTAACACTTCTTCTGTCATCATGAGAGTTTTCCATGTATTTGCAATCCATCATCTCAGACTTCTGAGTAACTATTCTGATACACTATCTCTGTCATAGAAATTTTTCACCATGCTTTTGTTGTATATAAGATACTCTGCATCAAGTTGTTTGAATCCATACAAGGTCTTCTTATATCTGCATACATGGGTCTCTTTATGGTATAAGCTTCTTTCTCACTTGCTTTATTGGAAAGAACAATCTTTTACCTGTAAATTCCAATCCATGGATACTACAAGAGGTATATCTGGAACAAGTTGTTGTCATAGTCTTCTCCCTCCTTCTGGAATAACCTCTGAATCTTGCAAAGCTTCCATTCATAAGTATTTTTCACACTGTTCTTTATCATAACTTTCATTTCTTATGCTCGATTGCTTCTTAGTGAGTTCAAACCAAGCTGGTAGTCTTTGTGATTCTCGGTATAATAACTGGTTTTTCTGGATTTTTCTTTCTTTCTTGGAATCTTCATTTTCTTCCTCATGCTTCTCTTTAGCTCTTGGGTGCATGGAGTCTTGTATAGATTCCATGCTCTGAAGATTCCAACTTCTTCCTTTCATCATAGGATCATGGATGTAGATGGAAAACCAAGGATACTTTAAGGTTTATTTTAGAAGAAGACTTCTTCTAAAGTCAAAATGAACACGTGTTGCTTTTCATAGTTGCTACTTTGAATGGGAACATGGATAGATACTTCATAATCCTCAATGGATCATATTATTTAGGATTATCTCCCTCCTAATCCTTGCTTCATGCATGAATGCATGCTCTTCTTTTGGAATTCTGTAATCATCTCCCTCCATCTAACATAGTCCACGCTTATGTATGCATTCATATTGCCTTTTGCAAGGTGTCACAAGTCTTTTTCTAATTTTATTTGTTTTGACTTCTTCTGGGTCTCTTTAGGTTTGATTCTAATTTTGGTGTATCTGGCAGTTGTTATTTATATAATAGCTTCCATAGGAATTGTTACCAAAGATTTTCAACATACTTCATCTTTTCATGTGTATTGCTTGACTTGCAGTCATCATAATAGCAATCCTTATCCTTTTATTCTTCCATAGGTATTGTTTCCCTTGAACATATTTTCTTCTAAGAAATAGATATACATGATATGTACATGAACTATGTAAACATGATATATACAAGAGATTTGAAGAATATTGTTACCTTGACTTAGAAGAAGAAGTTTGTTTTATCCTGCTTGACCTTCTTTGAGGATTCCCTTTCTTCGACAACTGTTGCTTCATCTGTTTCCTTCATTTTCTTTAACTCAGGACAGTGGTTCCTGTAGTGATCATATTTTCAATAGTTGAATCATTTTATCTTTGACATATCCTTTTCTTGATTTGGTTTCTTCCTTGAGCCAAACTTCTTCTTATTCCTGAAATTATTGAACTTTGTTGTGAAAGCTTGATCATCGTATTTCTTTTGTGATTTCTCTTTTGCGTTAATCCTTGATTATTCTTGTGCACAACAAGTCCAAAGTTCTTCAAATGTGGGATACTCCTTTCTTGTGTTCATGCTTGTGGAAAATGAATCCCATGTCTTGGGAAGACCATTGAGTACTATATTTACCAGTTCCTTCTCTGAAATAATTTCTTCAATAGCTTGTAGTTGATATCTTAACTGAGATATTCTCACAAGTTATGATGTTATGCTATCATTATCATTCATTTTCATGTCACAAAGATCATTCTTTAGACTCATTACTTGTCCAATGTTTCTGATTGAGAAGAGGTTAGTTAGGGCATCGTGCATCTTCTTAGATGATTCAATATGAGAGATGTAGGGTATCAAGTGGTATTTTACAAAGTCCACTATGATACTCATGGCATTGATGTCATTTTCTTTGAACTTCTCCATAACTGCAACGTTCTGAGGTTCCTTCTCTTTTCCTTCTTCAAACTGAGGTTCCACGATCTTTCCTTTCACGATATCCAACACTTTATTCTTGGCAAGGGTGAGATCAATCCTTGTCTTCCATGCTCTGAAGTTAGAAGCCCCCTCTAACTTGTTTTCTGACTTCATAGAGTAGGTCATGATTGCTTTGACTTGGTCAACCTTTGACTTTGACCAAAAACTCAAACTTGACATCTTAGCTTGATAAGAGTATCAGGAGGTGTGCTAGGTTAGGGTGCACTAGGATTTCCAGAAATTAGGTCATTCTCTTCACTTAAGGTGCCTCAATAAGAGGGTTAGGGTTTCATTGCTGCAGCAAAAACTTTGACTGCAACTATAAGTGAGCAAATCCTCCCAATCTATCTTCTAGTGGTTAGATTGTCTGAAGATAGTGTGGGCCCATAACCAGTTAGAAATAACAGGTGTGCTTGTTTAATCATAGACAATATAGAAATATTGTCAACCAACCATAGGCTGAAGCAACCCCCGAGCACCTTAAATTTGACAGAGAACAATTCCTGAAGAAAACCCTAGGCCTAATAGCCAATCAAGGTAGCGTATCCCACGACAACATCTGTATGGTCCGATTGTCATGCCACGTTAGCATCCGTACATCCTAGTCAACATGCCATGTCAGTAATCATACGGTCCATTCAACATCCCATGACAACATTTGTATGATCCAGTCAACATCCCATGACAACATTCATACGATCTAGTTAGCATGCCACATCAACATCCGTATTGTCACTTTTCAGGTCCTTATTAACATGTGTTCTGTCCATACTACCACTTGTATTGTCTGTATTTCCACATGTCAGTCTCTGGTGATGCTAGGTGTCAACCTTGTCATCATTTTTTCCGGTTTGACCAAAAATTTAGAATTCCATAACTTTCTCAGATGATGTTTGTTTCATCTTGTTCAAGCGTCGTTGGAAAAATCACGTCGAGTTGTTTGACATGCATACATTTACATGATCATAATTCGAGAACATCGATTTTACTTGGTTGTAGAGATCCTCTTGGATAAACTTGTAAGATAAGGTCTTCAGTAAAAAGTTTACTAAATATATGTCATTGAGGAGAATGACTCAATCCTCCCTGACAATGGCACCAAGGTGTTATTGTAGGACTTGTACTTGTGCAAATCCCACCACAAGTAACCCAAATCTTAGGTAACTATGAAAGATCCTACCACTATCACCTTAGTAAGAACTTCCCTAATTTTAGTGATGGAAGAGGTCCACCACAAGGGAGGCTTCTCTAATGAACTCAAGGGATCAAAGTAGCAAGTATAGTAGCGAAGCCTACAACCCCCTCTCTTGATCACTGAAATATTGGTCTAGGTCAAGGTAGTAGAAGAGGTATGAAGTTGTTTAAGTACCTGCATGGAATGGGAACACTTTATAGAATATATATATATATATATATATATATTTCCAAGTTCAAACATGAAATTAATACCTCTTTAAGACACTAGACAAGACAAGTTTCAATGGATGTTATAAATTTGCAGCAACAAAGAATGATATGACAAGAGTAAATTATTTATAACAACAACAACAACAATTAGTGCTAAGAAATGTAACAATTGACCATGAAAACTTAATATACATCCATTAGAACGTTATCCAATTGTTAAATGCAATTTTTGAATAAGTTAAGCCACCTTTACAAGAGTGTATGCTGCAAATAAGAGAGTTTTTAGATGGTTGTAGCAAACTTTTACAACAAAAACCAAAAACATAACAAGTTTTCCAATGTTAGTGTTAGTAAAGTTAGTAGAGAGCTTGAGAGAGTTGAGAGAGTGAGTTTATTGATCAATTCACCATGAGAATGCTTTGAGACTAGTGCCTTTTGAGGGTTATGGAGTCTTATAACAACAAAAGCAACTAAGCATGAATTATGGCCTACTTGAAGCCAAGAGGTATGATTCAAATCCTAAGGTGTTAGCACATTAGGGCCTTAGATTTTGAATCTAGAGGAGAAGTACTTCTAGGGTGCAAGCACATTTGGGCCATATAAATTGTTTCTCCCTTTTTGTAACTTCAAATAGGTCAAGATCAAAAGTTTAGGGATAAAGTCCTAGAGTGCTAGAACTTTATGGATTTAGGAATCTAACCCTAGCAAGGACTCTTTCAAAACATTTGGACATAAATGAACTTGTGAGAGGAAGAAGCACTTATGTCCCTCTCTTAGGGTTTCACGAAGCAAGATGTCTAGCATAAAATAGAAAATTTACCATGAAACATTAATAGAGCAAGAATATATTACAAAAAATTCACTTTCTTCATCCAAGAAACCATGAGATAAAACCCTAATTGTGAAAATTTCCATCAAAAATCATCAAAACCATCCACAAGTGACCCTCCAAGCATAGCGCATGAATTGAGAAGAGCTAGTAACTCGTAGAGGAAAAACATTTTAGTACTCTCACAAATGGTGAGAAACGATGATGATAAAATGAGTAGTGAGAGTATATGAGGCCACCCTTATACATTTTTCCACAGAAATTTGTCAACAACATAAAATAAGTGGGGTCAACCCCTTAATTTTCCCTCTAACATAATGCCAAAATACAAAGATGCATCACAGAACCCTAAAAATGGTGACATCATGCTCTAGAATGGTGACGTCAATCTAGGAGAGGGAGACGTCATGCCTCCAAAGGAAAATGTTGGGCCTCCAAAGGAAAAGTGACATCCTCTAAGGGTGAAAGTGTGTGAAGTGAGGTGTCTCCTCACCTAAAGCCATGCCAATTATCTCTAGTACCCATCCATCCATCAAAAACCTAGCCAAGAAGATGATGTCAAGGGATAGGAGGTGACATCAAGGGCCTACAAAGGACACGTCCAAGGCTAATAGGGATGCAATCACATCTCCAAGTGATGTCCAAACACCTGTTAATGCAATTTCTTGTATCTTCTGTGCACATAAGCGTTGGGGTACTTTTCACAGCCTGTGGGATTCTAGCCCATATGAGTGGCATAATCACTAGAACTATTCAAAACAAGCCCATATATCCATCGTCCAAGGTTCTGAGAATGTGAGAGCCACTGTCTAAGGGTAGTGAGTCATCTGATGATCAACGACTCTCCATTGCAGGTGCTATAGTCTTGCAATAAAGGCACAAGGTCCTGGGTACAAGCCCAAGGAATCCCTCAAGAACCATGTTAGGGCCATCCAAAAAAGCCAAAGTATAAAACAAGGTTAACCAAAGTTCATAAGAAACATCAGTCCTTAAAACATGCAAAGTAAGATGCAACTTAAGACATAAGCCATGTAAGACGATTCACCCTAGTATCCCCATCAAGAATCACACTAGCCAAGACCCAATTTGAGTTACCAATTTTAAGTATGGGAGGGCCTTCATCCATTCCTATTAGTTGTTTCACCTAGACATGAATAAAATAACCTAGGTAGAGGGATAGGTCCCCAGAGTGACAAGGGAAAGTAAAAACCCACCAAGAGTAAGTGTGAAAATGATATGGTTTAGGGATTACTTCATGGTGTATGGTGTCATAAATCCATCTCTATGGGTGTCTTTATGGAGGGTGTGATTTCTCTTGAGTTACCCAATATTTTCGTGCCACCATTTTCCAAACCCCTTTTTTCCTTTTTCTAGTCCATGCTTTCATTTATATTTGCAAATTTGTGGGTCCCCCTTTATAGGGTTTCAAGATTTAACATTACTGTTTTGGGACTGGGGCAAGCATTAAATGAGTAGAGCTCAAGTTGGACCGAATTTTTTTGGTCATTTTGCTATGTTCACTTTCTTTTCTAGCATCATCTTCTTATTCTTTTATAGCAGTTGTGAACAACCTATGGGCCTTTAGCCCCTTCTTCTCAAGAGAGAATGGACCATATATGAAGTTTGGAATATGTGAAAGGTTTTAAGATGGAAGGTGTTAAGTATGGTCAGTAGTGGAATGTTACCCTTGGGAGGGCCCCCCAGTATTACCCCTATTCCTTGGGTGGTGACAACACGAGACTAGGGCACATAAGTTGACCACCAAGTGAAACAAGGTAACTAACACAATTTCCCAAACTAGTGATCCATTATCTGACTTCAACCAAATATTTCCATCTACATGCTCGACAAATTAAGCACAACAATTTGCATGAAAGAAGGACTAACATACCTCATGGTTACATTGGCTTACCATCTCCCATACTCTAGGTTGCTTGAATGTGATGAACCTTGGTTGATCTGTGCTCGGAGGAAAATGAGGGGGGTTGTTGGGCTTCCATATGTGGACATTTTGATCATCATCATCACAGTGTAGATCATGTTCTCCATTGTGGGCCTCAAGACATGATCTCATCAAGTCACCCCTAGGCATTTGGGGGGGGGGGGTAACAAGTACTTCTATATGTTTACTGAGGATCCTGAAAATTTCACTGTCTGAAATCGTGCGAAAAAACATTCTAGCAAAAATGACAAGGTGACTTGTTTGAAACTTATTATACCCTAGCTTCCATTTTATGTA
The DNA here is from genome assembly GCA_032191745.1 of Picea mariana. Classification (NCBI taxonomy): domain Eukaryota; kingdom Viridiplantae; phylum Streptophyta; class Pinopsida; order Pinales; family Pinaceae; genus Picea; species Picea mariana. The sequence continues at coordinate 15,904 of JASDQU010220299.1, forward strand.
GATAAGAAAGCGTAATGAACCAATACTTGAAATTTTGACCTCCCAAGTATCCTCCAAATTTCAGTGTCTGAATCGTCCCTGAAAAAAGTTGTAGCGAAAATGCCAAGATGTCTTTATTGAAGGAGAAAAAACTTATGAGTGCATGTTCTCATACCAAATGTTATGAACCAAACTCCAAAAAATAGCTAATGAATAATCCACTTCAAGGGGAAATCCTGTATTTTACAATATACGCATTCCACAAGACAAGATAGATGCATATACAAATGAATCTAAATGAATCTCCTTTATTATAAATAGGAGATAAGTTGAACATGATGTGACCTACCCTAAACCAACCTATTCATAAATAATAAACTAAGAGTAAATGAGTGTTAGGGCATTAACATAGGGTTTTAGGGGCCTTAACATAGGCATTACAATTAGAACCTTGCTTTATGCAGATGTTGTGGCACACATAGCTAGAACAATTCACGACCTGTAACGTCATCTTAGATCCTTAATGAACTTTTGCATAGAGTTTGGGATGTGCATGAACACGAACACGGGGAAAACCAAGATAGTAGGTTTTTTCTGAAAAAGAAAACAAAAATGCAGCCCCAAATTAGTCTCCACAAAGAATCAATGAGAGTAACTCAAGAATACAAATACTTGGGTTCAGGGAGGGGTGGAAAGTTATTTTTGTAGTCCAAAATAAATGTAGGTTAGTAGAGATATGTGATTGGAATATGTAGCATTCCCTCTTCCAAACCCTCATTACATTGGTGCTCTTGTATGATTGTGAATTTTCAGGCCCAAGAGTACCCAAAAGCACGTTGAAGTAGTTAGAATGAGTAACAAAACACCTAATAGCCTAATATTTGAAAACAACATCCAATACAAGATACTCCTGGTGGAATTTTGTTTTTGTCCAATAAAGTTGGAGGTTCTTAGAAAATTGATTTAATATAAGAAAAAAATGAAAGTTGTGAACAATTAAATGTTTATGGTGAAAATCACTCAAGGTGAGTTGAAAAGATAGAAGCAATCATAGAACCTGTAGTCTAGAATTTTTCTTTAAGATTGGGGCATAGAAGAAGACAACTACCCTACAGATAAAAAATAACTCAAAAAACATATCAAGGAATTCTACAAGGGGAAGAGAAATAAACATTCCAATAGGAAACACCTATACTGCATAGAAAATTTCAACAAATAGGGGAAAATCAAAATTCAAAATGCAAAACTATCCGAAACTAAATACACCATGGTGTGGAAAACATGCAATGGTTCGACTAAGAATTGGCTCCCACACACGGTGTGAAACATGAAGATGGGAGCAATTGAAGCAACCATGGGAGGAAAGGTTGTGTATAATATGTTAAAGAATATTCTAATGGAGCAAACAAAAGATCCTTAATTTTATGATTTTCTTGTGTTGTAACAAAAAAAATTAGACATCTTGATTTTCTGCTTTCTTTTCACTACTATTTTTATCATTTAAGATAATCGTTGTGCTTATTTTTTGTCATTTTTTGTTTTCAAGTGAGTTTACAAGTCAATCAAGTTGCAAACTGTAATCATTTTTTGGTTTTACACAAACTATGGTCTTTGAACACTTCAATAAAATTCTATTTATTTATCTTGAAACATATTTGATAAGAACTTAATCATCATATCTTGAAACATATTTGATAAAAACTTAATCATCATCTCTTGAAACATATTGATAAGAACTTGATCGTCATCAAATAGTAAAAGTTTCTTAAGCAATACAACCCAAGGCGGATTCTTGAATTTGTTGCAGCAAAAGAGCATTCTTGCAGATTTTAGTTATTCATGTAGCCACAAGAAATTATGGAAGTTGCACATTGTAGAAATTTCAATACAAATTAATGTATTCCTGCGATTCTCCAGATCTAACAATTTCTGCTATTGTTAAATACAGAATCGTTTCTACTATTACTTTTGCGGAAGCAATTAAACCACGATCACAACCACAATGCAAAAAGTGAAATATCAATAACACACAACACAAAAG